>CM055211.1:10088449-10128449 GCA_029224185.1 Karalla daura
CGCGGCCAGATTAGGAGGCCTTTCGTCTAAATTACAAAGCATGTGAGAGTCGCTGGAGCTGAGGCTGCTCAGCATATGCTGCCACACTTCACCCCAGTCCTCCCTGACTCTTTACATAAGGTGTGTGTCCTGTCACACTCTCACACACACACACACACACACACACACACACACACACCAGAACTTCTTCACACTGCAAGAAAGAGCCTAAAAACATTTCTTGAGACAAAACAAACTTTCGTGAAATAAGAAAACAGCTTGTGGTCTGTGAACATGATGAGGCCGGATATTCCTGGAATTCCACTAAAAGGAAGCACAAGGTGCTGGAGTCGGCATGCAGCTGCATTGAGGATTTAGATGATTCTGTTGATCAAGAGCAGGTAATCACACGTCCCTCCTACAGCTTCGTCATGAGGATCCTCAGCCCGTACAGGAAATGTAATTTACACACAGGACATAGACGCTGGAGAGATTTCTCCCATCTGGAGGAGTTATGGAGGAGGAGCCTGGATTAGATCATTCACTTCACTGAACTCTTGAGCTTGGAGCAGCTGGTTTCTTGGGACAGGTTGAACATAATAAAGTTCTAGACAGGAAGCGGATATGTGGGTGGGTAGTCAGTGGTGCAGATATACTGTAGATAGATATACTGTAGATAGATGTTCTGTAGACATGCCTCCAGTCTGGGACTGAACACACCGACTCATCATCCCAGTTTATGGATGTTTGCTGGCTTCAAGGAATATCATAAGAGGCATCAGCCACAGTCACCCCCCCACCCCCTCCACCCCCACCCCCCTTTAGAATTTAATGAGACAAAGAGTGACACGTCAGAGGCTGCAAAACACATAGAGCTGCACTCATTAGAGATGCATGCTGGTGTCAAACGAGCCCTGCAGCTTTGCAAGATACACATGTCTATTGGGGGGGGGGGGGGGGGGGGGGTCACAGCACCTGTGTTCTAGGTGTCTCTAAAAAACTGTCTGGTGTTACTGAGACTTTAGAAGACCTGCCAGCGTGTGTCTGTCACTTTGACCGACAACGTCCAGTCACACTTGACCTCCCACTGAGGAGAGGGTAGCACGTGTGTGTGTGTGTGTGTGTGTGTGTGTGTGTGAAAGAGAGAGAGACTGGGTGCGTGTGTGTTGAGTGGTATTGCACTCATTCTGTCACATCTCATGTTTGTCATTGTGCAATTAAACTTCAGCCTCGTTCAGTCTGAATTATGTATTCCCCACACATCTCCACTCCATCTGCCACTGCACACACACACACACACACACACACACACACACATACACACTGTAACATGTATGCACAATGTAGTCACATGTAAAATTAATTTCATTTTCCAGCTTGTGTGCAGTGAGACTGTATCAGTGAGATATCCAGATACTTAAGTCACTAAGTATAAGTTCTAAGCATTAAGTATCAAGTATGTATTTGTTATTCACAGAAAGGCCTCTGATCCTCTCTAGTTAGGTTAACAGCTTGTTGTGTTTTCTACCGCGGTCTTCAGTTCAGCCAAACAAACTGGATGATAAAACCAGGACGACAACAAGCTCGTCTCAGGACCTGGAGCAGTCCAGGAGCATCTGCAGCTAGGTGGCAGCAGCGCGCCTGACTCCAGCCTGCTGATGCTCCATCACCTGCAGCAGGTGTGTCTGAGCCTCCTGGCTCCCCGAGCATCGATGCCAGGTGTGAGGGCGGCGCGGCCTTCACACGGCAGGGCGTCCGCATCCCCTCCATCCTTGTGATGTAATCACGGACGTTTAATCCCCGTGGAGGATCTGCAGTGATCTGATTGGTGATAATCCTCTGTCAAAGTTGGATTTCTGTTCGTGCAATTGTGCTAAAAGCGCCAAAGAGCCACCGGCCGGTTCACGCTGATGAAATTTCACATTTTACGCACATTCTTTCAAAAAAATCTGTGGACGGGCTTACACAACCGAGGATTGGACTTGTGGTAATCAGGACGATGTTCTTTTATTTTTCAGGGACAGATGGAACCAGAGGCAGCGACTGAACCCTCCAGCTGGAGGAACTTCTCCAAACTTGTTTTTTCCGGGTTGATTAATTGAATTAATTTAAAGCCGGTGAATTAACAAATTAAAGGGAAACTACAGGAGAGTCAGAGTTAGAACTGATCTAATTGTGGAATCACATGATGAATATTTAGAGGAATAACAGGGAGAGGAAGCGCTTCTCTCAGGCGACTCCTCCTGAGTCTCTCAGTCCATTAGCACATCACGGATGGCTGCACCACCTCCTGACCACCTCCTCTGACCTCCTCCTGCCTCCTCCATCCTCCTCTGACCTCCTCCTGCCTCCTAATGCCTCCTCTGACCTCCTCCTGCCTCCTAATGCCTCCTCTGACCTCCTCCTGCCTCCTCTGACCTCCTCCTGCCTCCTAATGCCTCCTCTGACCTCCTCCTGCCTCCTAATGCCTCCCCCATCCTCCTCTGACCTCCTCCTGCCTCTGAGACCTGAGCACGGATGTGAGGAGGCCTCGGAGACCAGGTCTGACCTTTCAACGTGTCTAACAGTCAAAAAAGGATCCTCAGACACTCGTTAGTGTCAACTCAACAGCATCAAAAAAGGTTTTAATGACTGAGTTAATGCAAGTTAACTAGATTACCTGATTGAGTCAACTTTAAAAAACTAGTATCTGAAGAATTACAGTTTTATCCCTCAGTGCAAAGCACACACTTTTCGTTTTTTCCTTTTATTAAATTGTCATTTAAACATTAAAAATTCAAAAGAAACATAATTGAACGTTGAGTAGTTTCAGGCAGAACTGAGGTTGATGAAAAGATTAGAGCAAAAAAAAGTGGATCTGATGCATTTTTCTTTACAGCTGCAGCTTTGACTGGACATCTTGTCCCTGGGGGCTGATGAGGATGCATCACAGTGTATAATTAACCCATAAAAGTCTGAAATCAAATTTGAGAAATGAACATAAAAATAAGATTCTTGGGCAAAAATCATTCAATTTGGTGTAATGCAGTGAAAGTTACGGCCAAATTACAGTGAAAAATGATCCTGGAGGATGGAAATTCCCCAACAGGACGCAGAGGTTAAAGTTGTTGTGAGGATTTGATCTTCAGGTGTTGGAGCATCTTCTCCAGTTCACACCTTCTCTCTCTGCAGCTTCAGCGAAACAGGAAGTGTGTGGCAATTAAACATCTCTTTTTTCTAAATTCACGTTGAGAAATCTGCTACTTCCTAGTCTGCTACTTCACAATGTCACCGCCCGGGATCAGGTGCCTGGTTCCTCTTCAACCGCCACCTGGCTCGTGGCCTTACATGGAGACAAACCTCTCCTCTCCTCCTCCCTTCCTCTCTGGCCTGCTCCCTCCCTTCTATTGCACAGCTGTTATTTCCATTATTAATAGAGAACACTGGTACAGTGCAAAGGGTGCAAATCTTGAGCTAGGTCGGGCTTAGGGTTAACTTAAACAAGCTTAACTATGGTGTAGTGTGATATGTAGCAACGACAGTTATTTCTGACGTCTGGTTGTTGTTGTTTGTGTGAAGGAGACTCCATAAGGAAGCACCCATTAATCAGTGAAGTGTGTGTGTGTGTACAGTAGACCTGCTTCTGAGAAGGGGTCACTTCCTGGTCTGCTCCTGGTCAAGTTAGAAAGAGAGTAATCAGTGCTCTGCCCTGGTTCACTGCTCCTCCACTGCTTCCTGCTTCCTCCTCTCACATCATATTAACCCAGCTCACACACTCTGTTCACACACTCTGCTCACACACTCTGCTCACACACACTCTGCTCACACACACTCTGCTCTCATCATGGGGAACTTTGCAGCCAATGAAGGACTCTCTGTCTTTGTCATTGTGAGTAGATCTTCTCATATTCTGCTGTTTCTGACACTTTGATCGTCTGCTCTGAGTCGTGTTGAATCCGGCCACAGTCAACACTTATCAACTGAGACACAACAGTGTCCTAAGAGAAGTTCTCTTTTCATTTCTTGTCTATGTATTCTGAAGGTATGTGCACATCTGTGAAACGTAATTTGTGATTTATTATTTCATTTATTTGTTGCTTTATAAATCAAGTTTCATTGATTGACTGCAAGAGAAACTCCTCATCTGTCCTCAGATGCTCCAGGAACCAGTTCTTTTAAATCTCTGCGGTGACTGATCAGGTGTGTGTGTGTGTGTTTGTGTGTGTGTGTGTGTGTGTGTGTGTGTGTGTGTGTAGCTGGTCTGGCTGGGCATCAATGCCTTCCTATTCGTCCACTTCTACATGGCCTTCCTAACCGATCGCTGGTACTACACCCGCGTCCTGCTTGGGGTGAGTCTGACCTGAGGTTCATATCATTGTTTATTGATTGTTGATTGCTGATTATTGATTATGGATGGCTGATGTGTGAGAAGCTGGAGGTGACAGACACACACTGAGACAGCTTCAGAGATGGAGTGAACCCTAAACCTAGCGTCAATCTAAAATTCAAAAACAGAACCGAGACAGTTTCACTTCCCTTAAAACATCCCCATCATTCACATCAAAGCTCACACACACACACACACACACACACACGCACGCACACACACACGCACACACGCACACACACACACACACACACACACACACACTGCTCCTCAGCTGCAGTAGCAACTGGCCGACCCACTGGCCTGGCAGACATGGAATCAGACACACACATGGTGTGTTATCAGCTGACACACATCAGAGTCTCATTCCAGAGAAAACACCATAAAGTTTGATCAGCAACGTTCCGATCAAACACTCGACGTTCCCAGAACTTAAACACAGGTGTGTCAGTGAACGCCTCACGGCTCCTTCCCAGCAAGAAACTCTGATCTTATGGCCAAAGTTCAGCCTGTGGTCACTCACACACACACACACACACACACACACACACACACACTCACACACACACACACACACACACCCACACACACACACACACACACACACATACACACACACACACACACACACACACACACACACTCACACACACACACACACACACACACACACTGCTCTGCCCATTTGTACCTTGTACATTCCTGTGTATTTTGTGTATTTTGTACACTATCTAGATAGACTAGATTAGAATAGAAAAAAGAGATTAGAATATTTTAGATTAGATTAACATAGTCATTATTGACATTGTACTATGTGGGTACAGGGTGATAGACTGATAGATTAATACACTGATAGACTGATAGATTTCACCTGTGTCAGTACTGGAGTGGGTTTGTGTAATTACTTTCATCATCCATTCATTCACTGATTCCAGAGCAGAGTAGTGGAGTAGTGGAGTAATGTGATTACTCTCCTCAGCATGCTCTGTCCTGGGCCCGAGCTCCGGCCGCCTGCCTCAACTTCAACTGCATGTTGATTCTGCTGCCGGTCTGCCGCAACCTGCTGTCCTTCCTCAGAGGCTCCATCCAGGTGCACCTCCTCCCCTCCTCCCCCTCCTCCCCCTCCTCCCCCTCCTCCTGCACCTCCCCTCACCCTGTGTCTGTCCTCAGCTCTGCAGCCGGACCGCTGCTCGACAGCTGGACCGGAACCTGACGTTCCACAAGCTGGTGGCCTACATGATCGCCTTCCACACAGGTGTGTGTGTGTTCAGCTGGTCAGGCCTCTCTCCCTCTGATGCTTGTCTCCTCTGTTGCCGTGGAGACGGGCTGGTTTCCTGTCTCCAGACCATAATGCGTGTCTGCCCCTGCAGCCGTGCACATCGTGGCTCACCTGTTCAACTTTGAGTTCTTCATGGACGCTCAGCTGGACCGGAACGCCAGCGCGCTGCCCGTCATCCTGTCGGCCATCGGCACGGCGGACAACGCCTCCTTCCTCAACCCCATCAGGTCCAACCAGACGGTCAGTGTGTGTGTGTGTGTGTGTGTGTGTGTCCAGGACAACGCAGCGTCTTTGTTGTGTTTGTGGTTATTTTGGGCTGTGTCACAATGTTTGATTGCATAAAGGGAAAATTAGTTTGCACACCAGCCACTTCCTCTCTGGAGGAGTTGGACAAAGATTTAGAAATTTCCTCTTTAGACACTTTTAAAGTTCACACTAACTGGAGGAGCAAAGTCTGAGCTATAAACTCGTATTTTGACCTTTGAATGTGTGACTCATTCACTCGCCTCCTACCTTCCCAGGCTTCACAGTGACACCTGCTCTGTTTCAGTCAGATCTATTGGGCTAATATTAGAACCTCTTCAAGCGTCCTCTGCTTTCACTTCTCCCTCTCACTCGGCTCCAGTGTGCATCGTTTCTGAGCAGGACAGGTTTGCATCCCCCTCGGGAATCAAACTTCTCCTTCTCCTCCTGTCTTACAAAGTTCAGGTCTGACTAATGTCGTATTTAATCACCAAAGGACGTGACTCGTGAACTCAAGCTCACTCTGATTATTCTGCGTACTGCCAGAAGGAGGGCCGTCTTTTTGTTTTAACTACAACGATAATTTTACTTGATTCACTTCTCTTTAAATAAGACGTAAGTGTTAGATTTAAGTGTTAAAGAGTTGAACGCCTCAAACAAGGTATTTGCTCTTAAACAAGACAAACTGTCTAACACTTGTTCAGTCAAGTCTTTCTTGTCCTGGTTAGATCAAAGGTTCGAGTGCTCTTTCAGTCCTGGAAAAGTTGAATAAAATAAACAGATCCCGCGAGGTCGGTCTGGTGACCTGTGGTCAGGCTGTGACTCACCATAGGGGGAAGAGGAGGTTAGGGAAGGGCTGACCCCAGACCTCCTCTGACCCCAGACCTCCTCTGACCCCTGACCTTTGCTCTGCTCTGCAGAACCCGACCATCGTCATGTTCACCACCATCGCGGGGCTGACGGGCGTCGCCATCACGCTCGCCCTCATTCTCATCATCACCTCCTCCATGGAGATCATCCGCCGTTCCTACTTCGAGGTCTTCTGGTACACACACCACCTCTTCGTCATATTCTTCATCGGCCTCGTGTTCCATGGCTACGGGTGAGAGACACAGGGACACAAGTTTAGAATTGTGAATGAAACGTAGAGTAAAAGCTGTAAAGTTGCTTTGTGTCTTTGTCTAGCAGGATGTCACAGCAGGCCATAAAACATTGAATCTGCTGACATCTCTTCCTCTGTGTGTGTGTGTGTGTGTGTGTGTGTGTGTGTGTGCAGGAGGATTGTGCGTGGTCAGACTGCTGACAGCCTGCGCTCCAACAACCCGCTGGTCTGTGACGTGCGTCCTGAGACGTGGGGCCGTCCCGGCTCCAACTGCTCGGTGCCGGTGTTCGCTGGGAATCCTCCGATGGTGAGAGCTTCTCCTGCAGCTTCCTGAAGGTTCCACATTCTGAGCAGAGGAACCTGACGTCTGTTTCCTCCCCCTGCAGACCTGGAAGTGGGTGATCGCCCCCATGATCCTGTACGTGTGTGAGAGGCTGGTTCGCATCTACAGGTCCCACCAGAAGGTGGTCATTACCAAGGTGTGTGAAGAGCGTGGAGCAGGAAACATCTACAACACGCTGGAGGACCAGGGGAACACACATTCTGCTCCTGGCAGGAAATGACGAGGGTTGGGACAAGGCAGGATGAGGTGGGGCGGTCAGAGGGGTTGGATGGAGGGAATGAGGTGTGCAGCTGCTAGAGGGAATCGTCTACCACATCTTTCATTTTGAGTTGAATGTGTTAAAGAAGATCTCTCCTGGTAGCTGTGATGTGAGCAGAGGTCTCTCTGGTCCTCAGGTGGTGATGCATCCGTCCAAGACCCTGGAGCTGCAGATGAAGAGGAAGGGCTTCAAGATGGAGGTGGGTCAGTACGTCTTCATCCAGTGTCCATCTGTGTCCCGGTTGGAGTGGCACCCCTTCACCCTGACCTCCGCCCCCGAGGAGGACTACTTCAGCGCCCACATCCGCATCGTGGGGGACTGGACGCAGGCGCTGTACGAGGCCTGTGGAGGAGACAAAGCCGAGCCCCAGGAGGCCTGGAACCTGCCCAAGTACGACAAAGCCCCAGGCCACAGAGGGAGGCCAGCCATTACGTGTGATTAGTGTCCAGCAGGGAGGTCGCTCCTGCCTGAGGCTCAGCGGTGTCTCCACCTCCTCAGACAAAGAGCCAGGCCTCAGAGCGCTCACACCATGAGCTCCATCTGTCGCCATGACAAGAGAAAACAGATTATCAGCTGACAGCAATAAGAACAGGAGAAGAATACGTGATTAATCCAGGGGAGAAATGGTTGACATCACAAGCTCCAACGTAGTGTAAACACAGTGTAGAGAAATGAGAATGAAGGAATAAGAAGCATAGAACAAACAATAAAAGACAATGAAAGACAATGAAAGCAGGACCAAAGTCTCATACTTCAAAAGCCAAAGAGAAAGATGAATAAAAGATGACTGACTCTGAGTGTGTGTGTGTGTGTGTGTGTGTGTGTGTGTGTGTGTGTGTCAGGCTGGCCATCGACGGGCCCTTCGGGACGGCTAGCGAGGACGTGTTCCAGTACGAGGTGGTGATGCTGGTGGGCGCCGGCATCGGGGTGACGCCCTTCGCCTCCATCCTCAAGTCGGTTTGGTACAAACGCATCCAGAACAATCAGGACGTCTTCACCAAGAAGGTGGCACACACACACACACACACACACACACTGTAAAACAGCAGTGTCTGGAAACCTAAACTCTGAGGAAAGAGGAGGCTGAAGGTGTGGTTGAACCTGTGCAGATCTACTTCTACTGGCTGTGTCCGGAGACCCAGGCCTTCGAGTGGTTCGCTGACCTGCTGCAGTCCCTGGAGGCCCAGATGGCCCAGAGAGGAGTCACCGACTTCCTCAGCTACAACATCTACCTCACCCGCTGGAAGGCCTCAGAGGTAAACTTTGTTTTGTGATTATTAATGTGTTGAATTGATTGAATTGATTTATTGTTTTTTATGTTTGTGTGTTTGTTTGTTTGTTTGTTTACAGGCTGCTCATTTCTGGATACAACATGAGGCAGAGAGCGACCCGATCACAGGTCTGAAACAGAAAACCCGGTTTGGAAAACCAAACTGGGACAACGAGTTCAGCAGCATCGCCTCCACACACCCGGGGTGAGGACACACACACACACACACACACACACACACACACACACACACACACACACACTCCATCCTCCTCCCTCCATCCTCCTCACTTCGCCCATACTTCCACGACCATTCTTCCGAGCTCTGTAATGTTCTTGGCCACCACAAGGGGGCCGGGGGCGCTCAGGGGCAGGACAGGCCTGTGTCTGGGTTGGTACGCCCCCTTGTGGGGCGCGAGCCACCTGGTCGCTGAAGCTTGTGCCGGCCTTAACTCCGCCTGTGTCTTTCACGGCCTGCAGGGCTAAAGCGGGGGTGTTCCTGTGTGGCCCCCCCGCCCTGGCTGACTCCCTGGAGAAACAGTGTCTGTCCCACTCCGAGGAGGGCGTCAAGTTCATCTTCAACAAGGAGAACTTCTAGAGCAGCTCCAGCTGTGGAGGTGTTTCTCAAGGACAGAGCTGTTGCTCAAAGAGGAGCGGAGCCTGCTTCTGCTTCCTGTTACTTCAGTGCGAACTTTCAAAACGCTGCTTCCCTTTTCTATCAGCCTGGTCTCACCTGCTCTGAGGGATGGCCTGTCAGAGAGAGGAGGTGAAGCCGTAAAAATCTCCTCTGGGCTTTTCTTTTCTGCCCCTCTGCTCTCAGAGCTGCTCCATCCTCAGGTTTTTTACAGTTCAGGGAATCTGTGTGAAGAAAGCTGCACGTTGCTGTGTTTGTAGAAACACTCGGCGATGAAGCGATTTTACTCTGGTTTCCATCATGTTGGTGGCTGAGGAGGACGTCATAGAAACATGGAGAACATACAGTGTTGTGCCATGTTTCAGCTGAAAAGAGATGGTTTAGAATGGAGAGACAGTGTTGTTTTCATGAGTTTTCCTCATTTCATTTGCTCTAATATCTCATAAGTATCTGCAACAGACCGTCAGACTGAAGCTTCACGCTGCAGAATCATTCTGCTAAAGCACCAGTTCTTATTTATTCAGTATTTCAGGCTCCTCTCCAATCAATAGCAGACTTCACACAGAGGCTGGGGCTCAGCCTACTCCACTACCTGCAGTGTAATTATCGATGCAGGGACTGTCATGTTGCAGGGTTTCAGCTACGCTGCCTCCTGATGTGTACATAACTCCCCTGCATGTACACAACGTTACGGTTCATTATGTGATTAGGTTTTGTGTTTACGCTGTGAATGTGCTTTTCAATTTGTGTTTTGTTTGCCTTTATCTGCTAAAAATAAATGCATTGAGCCTGTTTGTCCATAAATCTCTGCATGTTTATTTTCCTGCTGCATTCAGCACCAAGTACAAAAATCCTCCATCTCTCAATGTCAGGATAAACATGATGAGCAACAGAGGGGGAAGAGGAGGAAGAAGAAGAGGAATCGGCCTGAATGTGTGGCTGGCAGCTGCACATGGAATCATTAAAGCTCTGCAGTGACATGAATACACAAACACATTGAGACAGTGATGTTTACATGCATCTGAAGGCTGCAGACAGCTGCAAACAGGCTCCTCCGGCTCCTGAGGCGTGATGCTTCAGCTGTGTGGATGTAGCACTGGTCTGGCCCCTGCTGGCCACAGAGCACACTGCACCACTCCTCTGGATGGTGCCTGTGTGTGTGTGGGTGCGTGTGTGTGTGTGTGGGTGCGTGTGTGTGTGTGTGTGTGGGTGCGTGTGTGTGTGTGTGTGTGCACGCGCGTGCGTGCGTGCGTGTGCATGTGTGCGTGTGTGTGTGTCCTATGCAATGGCCACAGCAAACACACTGACCACACAGTACATGGTGCGGTTCTCCCACCTCACAGTACAGCTTCCTGTAAAAACAACAACAGAGGAAATGGATTTATAACTGCAGAACATTTAACCTGGATAAAAAAAATTGATTGCTGGATAGTGATTATGAAACTGTATAAATAACCTCTACTTGTACAAGTAAACTATTATGGCCAAAGTTAAGCTGTACTGTGCAATAAAGGACACCGAAAAGAATGTGAATCTGAACTGAAGCTGCACAACGCCCTGTAGATCTGACAGTCAGACACATGGTCTGCTGTGATGCAGCGCAGCAGGAAGCATGTGGTCCTCCTGGACTGGGACAGCTCACCATCCATACTGGTGTCCCAGTAGCAGGAGTTAGCTGTGTGGAGGCCGGCGCCCGTCTTCTGCATCACTGCACACGTCACTGTCCGGAGAAACAGCCACAGCCAACACAATCAGATCTGGACGATCAACCAACAAACCCAACACTTGTTTTCATCCATCGTCAAACTTGAACATTTGGGGAGAACAGACGAGGAGCTCTGTTAACATGGTCACGCTGCAAAAGAGAGATTTCACAGTGAGCGCTGCAGCCAGCACACACACACACTCACCGATGTACTTGTATGGTTTCCCCTGTTTGACGAGCTGTGTGAGGCAACGCTCCACGACGCCCGCGGTCCATTTGTTCACCTGACTCTGGCTGTAGTCGTCACCTCCAATGACGTTCTCGATGCACTGAGATAAACACAGACACTGAGATGAGTGTTGGCCGCCGTCATGAGGAAGTCACCGGACGCTGGGAGAATCCCAGCTGTGTCCCTGAGGAGAAACAGAGATCAACAGCACTACTGTTCTCCCCTGGACATTCCCTGTAAAGCAGCTGCTCCACTCGCTCTTTAAAGCAGTACTTCAGAGAAAACCTGATGCTGCACACGTGACTTCACCTCTTTGACGATGCTGTCAGCCTCTTCAGAGCTGAAGGAGCCCTGCGGGAAGGAGAACACAGCAGAAACCATCAGACAGGAAGAAAGAAAACCAGACTAACATATTTACATCTCCTACTTGGATCTATCAGACAAAATATATTTTTTTTTGATCCACGAAGCCAAAGGGCTTCAAAAATTAGTACAAGTAATAGATAATAAAAATATGTTTAAGATAATAAGTAGTTACATACAGTACACATTAGTTTCTATCCATCTATTTATCATCAGAAAAACACAAAGTCAAGAGCAGTAACATGTAAACAGGACAAAACAATGACAATAACACTGTAATAACACTGAGAATAACTCCATACTAACTTTAGACTGTCACCCGTATCAGTACGATATACAACTGACAATATAATACCATACAACTTAATATCATACAATATTCTACTACATAACATAATATGGTGTTACTAATATTTATCATTAGGTCCTGTCTGCAGCTGTTAGCCTGGGTTAGCCTCCCTCTGACTAAATCTTTTTTCTGGAGGAATTTAAAACACAAACATGTCTGTTTGAGAACGAACCTCATTCCCGTTGTGAAACTCCTCCATCATCAGTCGGAGAACTTTAATCCGCAGTTTATCTCAGGAGGAAAGAGGAAGCTAGCAGCGATGCTAACAGGCGCAAAGCTTTATTGAGGCAGATGCGAGAACGGAAGCTCGAACTGCGTCGGCGGAAGTGCAGCTCAGCTAGCGGCCAAATAGTTCCCGGAAGTGTGTGTGGTTTCTGTGCAACATCTTCACAGGTGTTTACAAGCAGAGTTAAGAGAAAAAGATGTCAAGGAGTGGTTGTGCTGCTAACTGCACAAACAGGCAAAATGATGGATGGGGTCGAATCACATCCAGAGGGGATCTCCTCCTTTGCCGAAACGAGAGAAAGAGTATGGCTCCAGGTCGTTAAAAGACGTGATAAGGTTCCCGAAGATGCGGAAGTCTGTGCAGCGCCCACTTCGTGTCTTGTATGTCTGTGTTTGCCAACATGGACTGGATAATGAGTAAGTGTGCGTATCATTGTTTGTCAGCTGTTCCTAGTTTTTTCAGCACCATTGGATACATTTATTTGCACCCACATTTCCATTTTTGGACTATCTGGTAATGTGTGTTGGCTGCTACTCGATCACATAGCCAAAGTCTTGAGCAGGACTGATGTTCGATCTCCTCAGCCAGGTCTGAGGAGAGGAGGAGAGGAGGAGGAGAGGAGGAGGTGCTCCATGGAGAATGTTGGAGCCTTGGGAATGGCTCGTCTCTCCGTAGCCGGCCTATGATGCCGCTTATCCTCATCCAAACCATGAAATCACATATGTCCGTTTGACAAACAGACATTTGTAATGAATATGTGTGTTTGTGATTTGTCACTGGTTTGACTGGGACCGTGTGAATGTGGCTGCATGGACAGTAGCTTGTGTTTGTGGCATGCTCAGGAAGGACATGTGTACACACACCACACATATCTATAAAACCTCATCACCGTATATCTTGTATATATTAAGACATATCAATTTAATTTCTTGCTTCCTTCTTTGCAGTAAAATGGTTTTGTAATGACCAATAATAATGGTAAATGTGTATATGATGCATTTTAGACACAAAGTGACATGAAGTCACATGAAGTGACGGGAAGATCATCTTGTTTAAGTGCTTTAAATTTGTGAATCATACCAATCATGGATTATAGAAATGCGTAATTAAGTAACTGAATAATCCCCTTATTTAACCCACAACAGTCTGTGTGGGTGCTGCCCTCCTGTGGCTGCGGCTGCTTACTGCAACCAGCCCCGACTTCAGGTGTCAATATTTCGTGTGTGTGTATATATATATATATATATATATATATATATATATATATATATATATATATATATATATATATATATGTATATGTATGTATGTGTGTGTCTTGTGATGGACAGATACCTGTCCAGGTGTCCCGCCCCCTCCTTCCCCAGACCCTGAAGCTCCAGAGCAGCTGAGATGACAGTGGTCAGTGTGTGTTTGCAGACAGCAGCAGAGTGTTTGTCACACTGTGTGTGTGTGTGTGTGTGTGTGTGTGTGTGTGTGTGTGTGTGGTACTCTCTGATCAAATTGTGGTGAAAGAGTTTTCTCAGTATCTGGGGGTAAATATTTGCTCTGAGTCACACAGTGATTCCAGCTCGTTAAACCCTGGAACTGCAGCTTCCTCTTCGCTGCCTCCTCTTCATCAGTTCCTCCTCCTCATCTTCTTCCTGCTGTGTTCGCAGAGTGTGTCTCCGGAGCTGTGTGTATGTGTGTGTGTGTGTGTGTGCGTGTGTGTGGTCCCAGCTCACTGTCCCTCCTGCAGAGCGTCTGCATGGTGTGGGGTTCAGCCTGTGACGCAGCAGGTTGAGTCAACGCTACATGGAGTGGAGTGTGTCCGACTCATCAGCCCAGCTCACACTTTGACCCCTGGTCAATATCCACACACACACACACACACACACACACACACACACACACACACACACACACACACTCTCACACAGACACACACACACACACAGAGGCAGAGGCAGCCTGGGACAGAGGAGCAGAGGAGCCTGTCTGTGGATGTGGATCTCGAGGGTCGTCTGAGGGTCTGGATCATGGAAGGAACATGTGGAGCTGCAGCTCTGCTGCTGCTGCTGCTGCACGGCTGCCTGGCTGAACACGGTACTGCAACATGCAACACGGATCACATCACGCTACCACATGCTGTTAGAACACGGCTACAGCAGCAGACACACATACTTTGAGTATCATGTGAAGTGATGCTGATCCTCGTTACATCTCTTCAGCTCACACTTTTGAGACTGTGTGAGAAAGAAGAACAGACGTGGAGACAGATTCATGTCTCAGCAGTAGGAGCGAATAATGAGGCAGAAAATGTCAGATCCATTCACAAAATATATGTATATGTCTGTTGTGTGTGTGTGTGTGTGTGTGCGCACGTGCACAGTCTTCCTCAGCAGCCAGGGAGCGTCGCAGGTGCTGGCGAGGAGCCGTCGAGCCAATCAGGTTTTTGAGGAGTTGAAACCAGGTGAGTGAGCACAGGAGACGCAGACGTCTCCATCCGTCTCCTCAGGTCCTGGCTCCCAGACACAGTCATGCTGTGTCAGTCCTCATAAATATGTGTGTGTGTGTGTGTGTGTGTGGACACTAGGGAACCTGGAGCGAGAGTGTGTGGAGGAAATCTGTGACCACGAGGAGGCCAGAGAAGTGTTTGAAAACACCGATAAAACAGTAAATCTAAACCAAATCTGCAGTATCATAAGCACAGTGGAACTGATAATATATGAAATTATATGTTATTGTATGATCCAATATTATGTTTTTATATGACATGATTTTATCTGGTGTCATATTCAGTCTGAAGTGTCAGAGCTCGTTCTTTTTGTTCTCCTCAGGAAAGATTCTGGAAGAAGTACCTGGGTGAGTTCTGAGCTGAAACACTCAGTTTGACTGTTCTGCAAACACGAGCAAAGTCCAGAACATAGAACGCCACACACACACACACACACACACACACACACACACACACACACACATACACACCTGAGTACACAAATGTGTGTGTGTGTGTGTTTGTGTGTGTGTGTGTGTGTGTGTGTGTGTGTGTGTCCCAGACTGTGAAGGGACTCAGAAGCTGAGGACTCAGGAGAACATTGACTTGGTGCGCCAGTGTGTGGAAGGTAAAAACACATCATTAATGTTCATGAGACTACACAGACACACAGACACACACACACACACACACACAAACACACACTGACCCTGCATGTGTGTGTGCAGGTGAGTGTGTCTCAGGTAAAGGTGTGAGCTATGAAGGAAACATCAACATCACAGAGTCTGGACGACAGTGTCAGCACTGGAGCAGCAGCTTCCCACATCCCATCATCCGGTAACCAGGCAACCAGCGACCAATCAGCAGCCTCACTACCATCTGTGTGTGTGCTCACCTGTGTGTGTCTGTGTGTGTGTGTGTGTGTGTGTGAATGTGTGTGTGTGTGTGTGTGTGTGTGTGTGTATGTATGTAGAGAGTTCAATGTGTCGGAGAACAGCAACCTGCAGGAGAACTTCTGCAGGAACCCTGACGGCCGTCCTGAGGGCCCGTGGTGCTTCACCCGGGACCCCAGCGTGCAGAAGGAGGCGTGCAGGGTCCCCCGCTGTGGTAGGCTCCTCCCCCCGAGCCTGCTCCCAGCCAATCAGAGCACTGCTTCACTGCCTCCCCTCTGCTCCTCTCCTCCTCTTCCTCTCTCCTCCACCCTCCCCTCTCCTCCTCTTCTCTGCTCCTCCTCCTCTCTCCCCTCTCTCCCCTCTCTCCCCTCTCCTCCTTCCTGCTCCTGTCTCCTCCTCTCAGGTGAGACCTTCGTCCAGGCCACGCTGGCCCCCCCCCAGGTCTCCACAGCTGAGTGTGTCCCCAACGCGGGGCTGGAGTACGTGGGCAAGCTGTCCGTCACCCTGGGGGGCGGGACCTGCCTGCCCTGGGCGGCCCCCCAGGTCCAGGCGCTGATCCGGGACAAGGACTTCATCCCGGAGGTCCCGCTGGACGCCAACCACTGCCGTAACCCCGACGACGACCCAGAGGGACCCTGGTGCTACGTGGAGGTGGAGGGGAACGTCACCATGGACTACTGCGACCTGAAGCTGTGTGGTGAGACAGGCTGGACGTCCGTCCATCTGTCTGTTTGTCTGTCCCTCCATCTCACCTGTCTGTCCCTCTCACCTGTGGCCCCCCCAGAGGACCCCCTCTTCAGCCAGGAGCAGACCACAGACTCAGCCAGTGAACGCTCCGTCCTGGGTCAAGCCCGTAGAACGCTCTTCAACCCTCGGACCTTCGGTCAGGGAGAGAGCGGTGAGTCAGTCACGACCTAACCAGATCGCTCCAGTGTTACTGGTGTTACTGGTCTCACTGGTCTCTCTGGCTCCAGAGTGTGGTGTGCGCCCGCTGTTTGAGAAGCTGGGGAAGCAGGACGGTAAAGAGCAGGAGCTGCTGGAGTCCTACAGAGAGATGCGCATCGTGGGAGGAGACGATGCAGAGGTGGCCTCAGCTCCATGGTAACCACACACCGTCTCCACGGCAACCATAGCAACCAAACTCACAGCATTACTGTCTCCATGGTAGCCACACCCACTCCCTTTACCCAGATCATGGTAACCAGGATGATCACACCTGTGAAATATGTGATGCCTGAGCTGACTTTAGACAGGACCGCTCACCTCAGGGCGACCTCTGACCTCTGACCTCTGTCCCAGGCAGGTCATGCTGTACAAGCGCAGCCCCCAGGAGCTGCTGTGTGGAGCCAGTCTGATCAGTGACCAGTGGGTCCTGACGGCCGCTCACTGCATCCTGTACCCGCCCTGGAACAAGAACTTCACCGTCAACGACCTGCTGGTCCGCCTGGGCAAGCATGAGCGGGCCAAGTGAGATGCTGCTCCTCCTCCTGCCCCTCTGCTCCTGCTGCTCCTGCTGCTGCTCCTCCCCCTCTTGTTTATCCCGCTCCTCCCCCTCTTGTTTGTCCTGCTGTTCCTGCTGCTCCTCCTCCATCGCTTACGTCTCCAAACCTCGTTGCAGGTTTGAGCGTCTGACGGAGAAGATCGTGGCCGTCGATAAGATCATCGTCCACCCGAAGTACAACTGGAGGGAGAACCTGAACCGAGACATCGCGCTGCTGCACCTGAGACGACCTGTGACCTTCTCAGACCAGATCCACCCAGTCTGCCTGCCCACCAGGAAGGTGGCCCAGACGTACGACCAGCTCTCTGCTAATGTAGCGCCAGCCGCTGTTAACCCTGTTAGCCTCCCGTTAGCTCTGCTAACCCACTGACCTGCTGTCTGTCTGCAGCCTGATGTCTGAGGGCTACAAGGGGCGAGTCACTGGCTGGGGGAACCTGAAGGAAACCTGGAACCCAGCAGCCAGGAACCTTCCCAAGGTGCTCCAGCAGATCCATCTGCCCATCGTCGACCAGGAGACCTGCCGCAGCTCCACCAACGTCAGGATCACAGACAACATGTTCTGCGCTGGTGCGTCAACTTCATCAACTACACACAAGTAGTATTCATCAGTAATGATCGATCAGTGATCATCACTTCAGCTTGTTTCTGCGGTTCGAGCAGCCACTGATCTCCATCCAGCTCTCTTCTGATTTTAACTTATTTCATTATCTCTGTAATTCATTTCTCGCTTTCATTTCTTTTATCTTGATGTAACAGAAACGTCAGCCGTTCTTTACTCCAGCATATGTGTTGCTGTTATGCTAACATGCTAAGCTAACTGGGTGCAGGGTATAAACCAGAGGACTCGGTACGAGGAGACGCCTGCGAGGGAGACAGTGGAGGACCCTTCGTCATGAAGGTCAGAAACTGGTTATGATGATTATCTGGTTTTTACCAAAAAATGTAACTTATTTTCAGAAGTGTTTTATTCATTATTTTATTTATTTATCACGTCAATAATTATTTTGACAATCGTTTTTCTTACTTGCTATTCTTATTTACCGTATTATCATTATTACTCTCTGTGCACTCCTATTGTTCATTCACCTTCATTCCCCTTTTTCAGATTTAGTGTTTTTATCTTTTTATCTATCTGATCAGAGTAACATGGTGTGTGTGTGTGTGTGTGTGCGTGTGTGTGTGTGTGTGTGCAGTACCCACTGGAGAAACGCTGGTACCAGATGGGCATCGTGTCGTGGGGTGAGGGCTGCGACCGGGACGGGAAGTACGGCTTCTACACTCACCTGTTCAGGATGAACCGCTGGATCAGGAAGGTAGTGGAGCAGGTGGGGGGGGACGACGACTAGGCACTTCCTGTGACACTTCCTGTGACAGCTGTCACTCTAATCAACCTGAGCTGATCAATAAAAAGTCTCTGTGTTCATCTCCATATGTTTATTGATGCTAACACACCCATACAAAATCTCCATGGCAACACACACGCACAGACGTGCTGAGCTCCTGTTGGTTGTCACAGCTGTCTGTCATGTGCTGGCTCCTCCCCCGGGGGCGCCCCCTGCTGGCTGTGGGGGGGCTGGTGTGTCTGCAGGTGTCGGGTCAGGTGCGTCTTGCGGGTGTAACTCTTGGAGCAGAAGACGCAGGCGTGAGGACGGATGCTGCTGTGGGACAATATGTGTTTCTTCAGGTCAAACTTCCTCCTGAGACATTTACCACAGTCTGGACACGAGTAGGGCTTCTCTCCTGCACACATACACACACACAGAATAAAAAACACAGTAAATAATGTGACAAATGTGACACATCTAAAAGTAGAAAAGTCAAGTGAAGTCACAACTTTATAATGCCCTGGGATATGTCAACAAACATCCAGTAATTAGTGGGAATAACAGCAACTAATTAGTTTATCTTGGATAACTGTAGTTCCTACTGTTCTCCACTAGGGGGAGTCGTTCTACCATGTTTCTCCACGTGAGTGACACGTGACAGAGTAGGAAGGCAACCTTCAACCCTGCCTCCTCACCTGAGTCTTCTGACTGAGCCCCCCTCCCCTGGCCCCGCCCCCGCCCCTCCCCCTGGCCCCACCCCCCCACCTGTGTGTATGCGGCGGTGCTCCTTGAGGTGGCAGGACATGGAGAAGGCCTTGCCACACTCCAGGCAGGAGTAGGGCCTCTCCCCGGTGTGCATCCTCATGTGTTTCTGCAGGTCTCCCTTGGACGGCCAGGCCTTCCCACACACCGAGCACTCGTACGGCCGCTCGCCTGTGTGGCGCCGCACGTGCACGTTGAGCCCGGCGAGGGCGGTGAAGTCCTTGGGGCAGTAGGGGCAGCGGTAGGGCCGCTCCCCGCTGTGTCTCCGCAGGTGTCCCTCTAGCCCGTCCCTCGTCTTGAAGCGTTTCCCGCACTGAGGACACAGGAAGCGGCTCTCGGCGCCGTGCTTGGAGCGGTGCGCCTGCAGCCCGCTCAGGGAGCTGAAGGCCTTGGAGCACTGGTCACACTGGAAGCTCCGGGAGCTATGGGAGCGCTGGTGGATACGCAGCTGGGTCACCCCTGAACACACACACACACACACACACACACACACACACACACACACACACACACACACACACACACACACACACACACACACACACACACACACACACGAGTTTTTCACACAAGAACAGCAATATTTCTAGAATGCTACTACTGCTGTTTTGCATATGAGACGTAATTCTACGTGAAATCACTTTGAGGAAGGTGGATGTCCAACCTTCAAAGTTTCACATCACACTTTGTGATCAGCTGGACAGGTCAGGTCTGGAGGACCAGCTCAGGAGAGGAGCTGTGTTCCATCTCCAGGTTTTATTTTGATTTTCTGAATCTGTACGTGTGGACAGTGAAGAGGTGAAACCTGCTCTAGTCGATGATGTGACACTGGTGGTTTCCATGTTATCACACCTCTGAATTAAGCTGTGCCAAGCAGATTTGATTCTACAAGAGATGCAGGTTAGGGTCCTCATGAGGGGAGGAGGAGGTGGAGCAGGAGGTCTCCTGGTGGTCTGACCTGAGAAGCTGAGCGGGCAGTAGCGGCAGTCGTAGCGTGGCGCGGCGCCCTGGGCCGAGTGTGTCTGCAGGTGTCTGAGCAGCAGCGCCTGGCCGCCGAAGCTCTGCTCGCACACCGTGCAGCGCAGCTCGGGGGGGCGGTGCTGCGACCGGTGGGCGTCACGCTCGTCCGCCGTGGGGAAGAGCTGCTGGCAGCGGCTGCAGGCGAAGCCGGGCCGGTCGCGGTGCGTCCGCCTGTGATTGGTCAGGCTGGACAGGAAGCGGAAGCAGCGGTCGCACTGGCCGCACTGGTAGGCGGGGCGCGCCCGGTGGCTGCGCTGGTGGGCCAGCAGCTCCGCCTTGGTCCTGAAGGAGGCGCTGCACTGGAAGCAGGCGTGGCTCCTGGAGGGAGGGGCTGCAGCAGGTTCTGGGGGGTGGGGCCTGTCCCCAGGGGGCGGAGCCTGATGATTGGCAGGGCGACCACAGGATCTGTTGGTACGGAGGTGACGAATCACCTGAGGAGACACAAGAATTCAACAGTCATTCATTGTTGTTAGGATTGTTACTTTTTGTCAGTTGTCAGTAATATAGTGTTTTTTGTTAAGTTTTGTTAATTGTCAGGATTGTTAATTATCAGTATTATTGCCAGTATTGTTTATTATCAGTATTATTTCTGCTCTGACTGGACTGGAGCAGACACACCTGGGAGCGGTAGATGAAGCACTTGTCACAGTGGGGACACCTGTGTGCGACGCGCTGGGAGTTGTGTGAGATGCTGAGCAGAGCGTTGGTCGTGAGCTTGGAGCTCGACTGATCTGATTGGTCCTGAGCTGCTTCCTGTCCGCCGCCCTCTGCTGCTCTCTCATTGGCCGGCTCCTCAGACGCCTCAGTTTGACCAGTCATGTCGTTCTGCTCCTCCTCTGTGGTCACCACCACCTCCTCCTTCACCTGCTCCACCTGCTGCCCCACCCCAGCACCCTCCTCTGATTGGATGTCAGTCTGAGGGGGCGGGGCCACTGGTTCCGTGGGTTTGGAGAGGAGGGGGTGTGTCCAGGCGGTGCTGAGGATCAGCTCTGAGTCTGGACCAGAAACACAACCATCTGTTGCACCTACAGTCACACTCTGATTGGTCAGCAGCTCCCGGAGCTCCGCCCCCTTCACCTCCTGCAGGCACTGCTCCACACCACCGGGGGCAGCATCCAACCAGGAGGAAGCCTGACACACACACACACACACACACAGAGTCACTTCAGGAAAATATAGACAGACAGCCTGTCCTGGATGGAGAGGAAGATAAAAACTACTGACATGTTTGAAGTCAGGAACAGGAAACAGCCGCTCCATCCTGGACAGGAAGTCAGATACGAGCGACTGTAGTGCCGAGTCGAAGCGCTGGTTGAACACCTCCTGAAACACACACACGCACAAGCTCTGCTGGTGGAACACACACAGAGACACACACACACTCAGGTATGAGATGCTGCAGCCGTGTCTCTGACCTGCAGGAGGCGCTGTCTGTCACCTGGACTCAGAGCCAGCAGAGACTTCCTGCGTTCGTCCACTTCCTCATCCACCTGCAGGCCCACACACACACGCACACACACACACATACACACACAGTGAGGGTCCGAGCAGACAGCTGTGACAGCACAGCCGCCATACCCCTCCTCCTCACCGTTGCTATGGAGGCCAGGTGGGTCTTGTCCAGGTGAGTGGCCATGTCCTGTGGGCGGGGCTCAGACAGCGTCACCTGAGGGGGCGGAGTCAGAGTTCAGGTCACGTGTTTCCAGGTGAGACCTGAGTTCACCTGACCTTCTCACCTTGGCTCTGAGCGCCAGCAGCAGCAGGCTCCTCTGCCTGTCCGTCAGCAGCTCAGGCACCGCCTCCGTCACCATGGAGACCAGTTCCTCCAGCATCCCATAATGCTGCAGCCTCTGCTGCCTCACCACCTGCCACATGGACGCCATCAGCAGGCGGAGGGGGGGTACCAACAGCCTCAGACAGGCCAGGGGGGGGGGCAAGGAGGCTGGGAGGAACAGATAAGAGGGGGCGGAGTCAGGAAATACAGGTGGGAGGGGGCGGAGTCAGGAGACAGGTGGGAGGAACAGTTCAGTTATCTGCAGTTTGGTCCACAGTGACAGCTGCATCCAGTCACAGCTCTGCAGAGCCTCAGCCAAAGCTCAGTCACTGAAGACCAGGTTTCAGGAGTCCGCTTCAGTCAGACTCCAGGCTTTATGTCACAGTGAGGACAGATGCAACACTCAGCTCACACACCTGGACAGGTGGACAGAGCTCTGATCCTTGGAAACCCTGCTGCTTCTGTGCCGGGTTCTGACTGCAGCTGCTGCGCTGATGTTTCTGGTTCATTAACGCAGCCTGAGGCAGTAATCCTGCTGCAGCAGAGTAATCTGATTACTTGGGGGGTCGGTACTCACCCATCCTGCTTTGGACTGTCTCTCCTCAGTGTTTCCTGCGCGTTCACTCTGAGCTCACGTTAGCACCACGAGCTAACGATGCTAATGTTTACAATGCCGAAACTCCGCCTCCACCCGGAAGCAGAGGGTATCAGTTCCGGGTCAGGTTATATGCGTCTATCTGGGGGGGTCAGTGGGGGTGAGGTAAGGGGTTTATCCGTCATTGGTTACCTAAGAGGAATTATCCCGCACAGCTGATGACACATTCATTAATCAGTATTTCTTCTCTATGAACAAAAGCTGCTGGAAGTGTCCACCACATACTGATAATCTATAATCTATAATCCCCTGACTCTACTTCTGCCTGAGGCACTGGTTATAGTTAACACTTCTCCATCATCCCAGAACCTTCTGGACTGTTCCTGATCTGAAGCTCCTACTCGAGTAGGTTTGGCTAGGACAGACTCCATTGCTCTCTTGTGATACTGGTCATTGCTGGACAGGAACACGATCAGATGAGATAATCTGCAGAGAGAAAAAGGTGAATCAGATTTGAGTAGAACCCAACAGGATGAATGAATGATAGGCGTGAGGATAAACACCTGAGTGACTTCACCACTGACATCATCACCTGCTGAGTCAGCGACTCTTCATTAAAAGTACAGGTTGATCCTCCTCGTTAGCCTGTGACTGCTGATGCATGTCCAACGTAATAACCCGTCTGAACATTAGAACCACTCGTTAAGATTATGTCGCATCCATGATTGAGAGAATGAATAAAGTGTGTGTATGTGTGAGAGGGAGAGAGGCCTCACCTCTCACCTGCTCTGACACAGATAGCTCTGTAAGCCAGGTGTAATCCCTCACTGCTCCTCCTGCAGCAGGATTAGCAGGGTTATTCCCGTAGATGTCCACACACACATACACACACACACACACAGAACCTGCCGAACAGGAGGACAAGCACAAGCAGGAGCAAGAAGAAGAGGAGCAGGAGGAGGAAGAGGAGAAGGTGAGGCTTCACCTGTCCACCTGCATGGAGCTCAGTGCGGTGCAGGGAGATCGTCAGTCAGTGCTGGATTTATGGATCTGCTACTCACATAATCCCACCAGCCGTCACCCTCACAGACCTGAACCAAGACCTGGTCCAGAACCTGCTCCTCCCAGCTGCCTCCAGACTCTGACTCCTTACTGGGTTTAGTTCAACTGTTCGGAAGCACCTGGACCTGGACCTGGACCTGGACCTGGACCTGGACCTGGACCTGGACCTGGTCTTGATCTGAACTGAAGTGCTCTGATCTGAAGCAGTGACGCTGTGACTGGACCAGGAAACACACACCATGGATCCAGAGGCAGAAGAAGGGGAGGTGTTTTCAGAGACGGAGGAGCCGCGGGCCCTGACAGTAGAGGAGGAGGAACAGGAGGAGAGGGAGGAGAGGGTTGAGGGTGAGGAGGAGGAAGAGGAGGAAGATGAAGATGAGGAAGAGGACGCAAGGATCTTCAACGCGTGGATGCAGCGCTGCAGAGGAGCAGAGCGGCAGGAGAAGCTGCAGGAGGAGGAGGAGGGAGGAGCAGACGGAGAGAGAACAGAGAGCAGGAGCAGCAGAAGCAGCCTGGAGCCTCCCAGGAGCAGAGTGGACCGCCGAGCATCTCTGCCCTGCCCGGTAGGACACACACACACACACACTCACTCCAGGGTCCTCACATCACTGCATATGCTCCAGCTGAGCTTTGATCCTTCAGTCAGTTCAGAACAGTGACTTGTTCCAGACAAACCTTCACAGAAGAAGAGCACACTGAAGTTCTGCAGGATTGTTACAGGCAGGCAGACAGATCAGCTGAGGACACACGCAGCTTCAGAGCTACAGAGCGACAGAGACACAGAGCGACAGAGACACAGTTCTACAGAGACACAGAGCGACAGAGACACAGAGCGACAGAGACACAGAGCGACAGAGACACAGTTCTACAGAGACACAGAGCGACAGACACAGAGCTCCACGTTCAGATCATAGAATAACATCTAAGTCGTGATGCTGCTGGATTTGGATCAACTTAAAATAGAGAAGAAAACCAGTTAAACCAATTAACTCCCTCCCTCTCTGTCTCTCTCTCTCTGGCTTTGTCTCTCTGTCTCTCTGTCTCTCTGTCTTTGTCTCTCTCTGTCTCTCTGTAGTCGACCCTGTCAGCCATGCAGTTGTCTCGCTTGCACTCGTCCACCCGGGCCCCAGTCACCGCCAGTGTCCTCCTGCGCCGCTCCTCCTCCCGGCGCCTCCTCCCGTCCCCCCAGGAGGCCTCTGCCCCCCCCAGTGAGCGCAGACCCTCCCTCATTCCTACCATCCCTGAGGCTGCAGCCCCCGAAAGGAGGGCGGCCTTCAGGAGGCGCAACGTCATGTCGCTGGTGGGCCACACACACACACACACACAGTCCTTAACTGATCAATCAGAATCACTGAACCAGTTCTAGAAGTTAAAATGGTTCTAAAATACACACTTCATAGAAAGCTGATGTGTGTGTGTGTGTTGCAGAGTGATGCAGACAGCGTGTGTCTCATCTGTCACAATGAGCTGAACAGAGGGACCGGAGGAACCAGAGAGCTGCAATGCACACACACCTTCCACAAAGAGGTAACACTCAGTGATTGATTTATATCAACCTATTATTATTGATGAGTTATCTGATTCATTAACTTCAATAACTGATCATTAATTGACTGTCAATACTATAACCATGTTACCATGGCAACCCAGAGTTCACCTGTGAACATGTGATGTGAAATGCACAGTGGGACTGAAATTGTGCATCATTTCACCTGTGTGTGTGTGTGTGTGTGTGTGTGTGCGTGTGTGTGTGTGTGTGTGTGTGTGTGTGTGTGTGTGTGTGTGTGTGTGTGTGTGTGTGTGTGCGTGTGCGTGTGCGTGTGCGTGTACATAGTGCATTGAGGAGTGGCTGTGGAGGAAACAGTCGTGTCCCACATGTCACGTACAGGTGACGATGCCTCAGCCCGTCTACTGGAGCTCCACCAGAGTCAAAGTCCCGTAGGAGCCAGACGGCACCACAGCGAGGTCACCATGGCAACACCACCACGGCGAGGTCACCATGGCAACACCACCACGGCGAGGTCACCACGTCGAGGTCACCACGGTAGCATCACCATGGCGACACCATCACTGCGAGGTCACCATGGCAACGTCATCACAGCGTTGTCAGCACGGCGATGTCCTCACCACACCCTCAGACTGTGACATCACAGCAGACCCCCCAATAGATGGCATGAGAGGGTCCACAGCAGGCCTGAGATAGGAACTGTGGCTTCAACGAGTCATGTCCATGGCAGGTGTTTGTTCTGCACAGCCCCTGAACCAGGTGAATTCACTAGTTAATGGTCTTCACTGGCTGTACAGCCGTGCTGATTAGAATCACCTGGTTCAGTGGCCGAGCAGAACAAACACATGGCATGGATACCGCGTGGTGAAGCCATACTTCCCATCTCTGGTAGAGGGTAGAAGTAGAGCTGGCTCTTGAACATTTCACAGATCTGAGCAGCACTGACGTCCGACAAGGAACCTCAGGGAACTGTGTATGTGTGTGTGTGTGTGTTCATGAATAAAGTTTGATCAACTGGGAGGAAACTGTTAAGATGTTTAAAGCTGCTGCAGCAGCAGTGTGTAAACGACAACAGATTCATGTGTAAAAACAATAAAAAGCATAAAACCGGACAGAGTCAGAGAACCTGTGTGCGTCCTCACATGTCGAACATTTCCTGCTGCATGTGTGTTATTATTTAACACTATATAGAAAGTCTTTATAGCTGTTTTGAGTAAAAGTGGTAAATCGTAAAACTGAGGTGGTTAATTTGGTGAAACAGCGCCACTCATGCTGTGGTCGCTGCTGGTACTGTAGGCGGAAGAGCCGCACCTGTTGCCTCCTCCTGCTCCTTCTCCTCCTCCTCCTCCTCCACCGCTTCTGCTTCTTCTTGTTCTTCTAATTCTCTTCTCACTTGGACTCACCTGAGCAGCTCCACAGCAGGATCCTGATGGACAAACTGAAGCGTGTCCTGGGAGGACAGGACGAGGCAGCAGAGGAGCCAGGGATCCTGGAGGTAGAGGAGCAGCTGTTAGCACTGTTAGCTCTGTTAGCATTTTAGCTCTGAGTGCTCATCATCTTTGACTTCACTAACACTGTCACTGTGCTCTGAAAAGGCCTTATGAGACAGAATGAATGAAGCAGGTCTGTTTTTGTCCGTTTTTGTTTTTGCATGAAGTTATTCAGCGAGTTTTGTTTTGAAAAACCTGAACACGAGAACTTTATTTTGCTGAGACATAAACAAGACAAACTGTCTCATTAACGTCTTCTTCGTAGTGACTAAACAGTTTGTCTTGGCTCCAACTGACACACACACACACACACACACACACCCTGCCCTGCAGCTCACTTGGGGTGAACATTGCTCAAACAAACTAAAGTCCTGAACATAGAACAGAGTAGAGTAGACTGTCTTCATTGGTCCCACAGTGGAAATGTATATTTCAGAAGATTTCACAAAAAGTGAAGCAATGAGTGTGTGAAACAAATCACGTTACACCATGTGGAGCCATGACAAACAAAAGAAGAATAAAACTCTGACCTCGACACGCACACACACACACACGCACACCGCTGATGATGCCCTGTCCCTCAGAGAGCCAATCAGGCGTCTACGTTGGCCTGGGGCACCAGGATGAAGGGTTTCCTCATCTGCTTTGCTCTGGGCATCGTCTGCTCCGTCCTGGTGAGACCTCTGTTAAAATGGCAACAGACCCTATACCTGTATGTCTGCGTGTGTTCCTGTGGTTACAGTGTGTGTGTGTGTGTGTGTGTGTGTGTGTGTCTGTCTGTCTGTCTGTCTGTCTGTCTCCACCTGTCCTCCTCTCAGGGTACCTGCATGCTGTGGGTCCCTGGGCTGGGCCTCGCTGTGTTCGCTGTCCTCTACAGTGTGGGAAACCTCTGTGCTCTGGCCAGGTAACGCACACACACACACACACACACACACACATGCACACACACTCACTGAAGTGATGAAGGTGATCTATTGTCTCACCTGTTCAGCTATGGAAGAAACAGTGCCACCTTGTGGTGAACGTTACGTTTAAATACAGTAACACTACAGTGACACTACAGCATTGCTACAGTCAGATCCAGTTCGTGCATTAGCTCCTCTGTGTTCCAGCACCATGTTCCTGATCGGTCCGTGTCGGCAGCTTCTGACCATGTGTGCGAAGGAGAGGGCCCTGGCCACTGTCATCATGCTGGTGAGAGCACACACACACACACACACACACACACACACACACACACACACACACACACACACACACACACTGAGTTTCTATGTCTCTGCAGGTTTGTCTGGTGTTGACGCTTTGTTCAGCTTTCTGGGTGAGAAACACACACACTTTCTCTCTCACACACACTCACTCATACTCATGCTCTCTCTCTGCCTCTCACACACACATTTTGTCTTTTTGTTTCTTTTCATTGGTTTATTGTCTGCAGTGGAAGAACAACGGGCTGGCGCTGCTCTTCTGCATCCTCCAGTTCCTGGCATTCACCTGGTACACACACACACACACACACACACACACACACACACACACACACACACACACACACACACACTAATCTGCTGCTGTTGTTTCCCAGGTATGGCCTGTCATACATTCCCTTTGCCAGGTAACACACACACACACACACACATACACACAGTGATCAGGATGATTGACAGGTGCTGATGTGTTTTTCTCCCTCAGAGATGCTGTGATCAAACTCTTCTCGATGTGTTTGTAGTCGTCTTCGTTGTCTCCGCCCACTGTCTCACACAACCAATCAGCTTGCAGTCATCCAGAGTTTGTCCAATCAGCAGCAAGCAAAAGAGTGAGCTGTTTCTCCTGGAACAAAACTTTTGAACTGACGTATAAACACTTCAACCCCCCTCAAACACACACACACACACCTGGAGACACACCTTTACATGGAGACCAGGTGCCCGCCTCCTCCACCTGGACTCATCTCACCTGCAGGCACCAGGTCCCTGAACGCACCACATACCAGGAGGCATGATGCACTCAGAGACATGACGAGGGGTGGAAACACTGAGAGACATTCTGTCTCATCTGGTCTTTGCCCTGGTTTTGTTGTATATTTATCCTGGTTTTATCCTGATTTAATCCTGGTTTAATCCTGGTTTATAATCCTGGTTTTATCCTGGTTTTATCCCGGTTTTATCCTGGTTTTTAATCCTGGTTTTTAATCCTGGTTTTTAATCCTGGTTTAATTATGGTTTAATCTTGTTTTTATCCTGTTTTTTAATCCTGGTTTTTAATCCTGGTTTCTGTCCTAACATTTCCTGAGCTATAGTCTCATCTCTGTCCGTAATAAAGCTCTCAAAGGTCAAAGGTTGATTTAGTTCACAATCCAGGTCTTTGGAGCTGTAAACTCCCACGCAGCCTGAATGTATCACATACATTTCTTGATGTTTGTTTGTTTGTTTGTAGATTTCACATGAATAAATCTTTAAACTGTAACAACTGCGTTTAGGTGAACGTGTCTGAGGGAAGATCTCATCATCTCCTCCTCCTCCTCCTCCTCCTCCTCCTCCTCCTCCTCCTCCTGCACCTGCACCTGCACCACGGACCAGAACAACATGGACCTCTCGACGTGTCGGGTCTTAAATATGTCCAGTGTGTGCGTGTGATGTTTACCTGCTCCTCCTTTACGTCTCCTTTGTTGCTGGTAATGCTCTAAAGCCTGTAATCTGCTCCGCCACAGGCTGCTGATTAAAACACACACACACACACACACACACACACACACACACACACACACGAAATGCTCCATCCATCTGCACCGACATCTGACACCTGCGCTGTGTGCGTGTGTGTGTATATGTGTGTGTGTGTCTCCAGATGTTCTGATCCATCTTCAGCTTTTTGAACTCTTGATTTTTCAAACTTAACAACTCACAGAGAAGAACACACTGGAACACACACACACACACACACACACACACACACACACACACACACACACACACACACACACACACACACACACTTAGTGAATGTGTCCCACATCGTCTTTTGTGCTCTTTGTCTTTCTGTGTGTGTGTGTGTGTGTGTTCTCATGCCATTTGTGTGTGCAGCAAAGGGGTATGTGTGTGTGTGTGTATGTGCGTGTAGCACAGGGAGGTGTTTGTGTGTGTGTGTGTGGGGGGGGTTGGCACAGCCTGCGATCAGCTTCAGTCTGACAGAGGATTAATCGCTGATCGGCTCCAGCAGCAGGTGAGGATCAATCATTCTGATTGTTTAATATCTGATCTGTTTTGATTGATTTTAATTTTTTTAGAGTGAATTTAGTTTAAATATTTGTTGTTCCTCTGACTGGTCAGTGAACAACAGGACTGTTCTGTTTTCTATTTGGTCAGAAAACTTTCTGTGATTGTTTCTATTTTAGAGACTTCACTATTATTCAATATTGTTACTATATAAAGACAGACAGCTTTGGTCAAATAGGAAACATAAAATGTAGAAATAAATAAGAAAGGATATTGTTATAATTTTACCAGCTGAAGAATGTAATATGTACTAAATACTAAGTGTTTATGTCTTGTTTATGTTTATGTTTTCATTTTAGAATAACTGAATATAACATCGTTATGTTTCAGTGTGTCGCCACAGTTGCAAGCTTTTAATTAATTACATTTAATCCTTAATTACTATTAATTTGAATGACAACAGCGATGTTCAGGAATTGACCTAATTATTATAATTAGAATCATTACAGTTGCTATTTGAGTCTTTTATTTTAAAAGAAAAACAAAACAACTCGGAGGCTTTTCGATGCTGAGACACACACACACACACACGCACACACACTTTAGCTATGTTTAGAGAAAAAAGATGTGTGTGTGCGTGTGTGTGTGTGTGCAGATGAAGGTGGAGGGCTTGCGGGAAGATGTGGGGTCGGACCCTGCCTGTGGTCCAGGTCCAGGTCCAGGTCCAGGTCCAGGTCCAGGTCCAGGCCCAGGCCCAGGCCCAGGTCCAGGTCCAGGCCCAGGCCCAGGCCCAGGCCCAGGTCCAGGTCCAGGCCCAGGCCCAGGCCCAGGTCCAGGCCCAGGTCCAGGTCCAGGTCCAGGTCCAGGTCCAGGTCCAGGCCCAGGTCCAGGTCCAGGTCCTGTGTCTCGGCTGCTGAGCGCGGTGGAGAGCGAGCTGCAGGCGGGCCGGGAGAAGGGCGACCCCACAGAGAGGGAGCTGCGGGTGGAGCTGGAGGACAGAGAGCTGTGGAGAAGGTTCCAGAACATCACCAACGAGATGATCGTCACCAAGAGTGGACGGTAGCACACACACAATATTGATAATAATAATAAACTTTATTAACAGGGTGCAAATAGGACAGAAAAATTAGATTAACTGTTAAACTAATAATAATAAGAATAATGAAAATAATAATTAATAAAAAATATTAATAATAGTAAAAGAGAGAGAAAAGAAGAAAAAGTTGAGCTCCAGAGACGATGAGTCTCAGCAGCTTCTTCATGTCTGCACGATGAAGACTTTGTGGTCTAGAGTTGTGAAATGATAATTCTACAACTATTTCACTGTTGTTGTTGTTGTTGTTGAGCTCCAAAAAAAAGAATGTCAAAAAATATATATATTAACAATGATTAAGTTTCTGGTCCCGATTCTGAAGTTAAATAGTAAAGAGGAGTTATACATAAAACATATAGACTCAGACCTGAAGGGGTCTGAGCACCTCAGAGTAGGACAGGATAGAAGAGAATCACACAGAATAGAATAGAATAGAATAGAATGGTCTTATTGTCACTAAACTGAATGACGGTCATGGTCATATACAGGGTGCAGTTCTGTGCACATGTGCTTTATTTTATATGTCTTTCTTTATATCATACGTCATATTTATGAGGTACATATCTGAATTTCCTCTCCATTTACACATAGTCTATATATAGACTATATTTAATAATAATGACTATATAGAGTCATTATTATTAAATATAGTCTATATATAGACTATATTTAATAATAATGACTATATAGAGTCATTATTATTACTTTTTCATAATTTCATCCCCGGACCAATTGATGTAATCAAAATTCACAGAAATGTTTCTGTTTCTCATGTCTGTTCTGAAGTGACAAATAAGTGGTTCTATTCTATTCTATTCTATTCTATTCTATTCTATTCTATTCTATTCTATGATAGGCTATAATGAAATTGGGAGTGCTCCCAAAGAGAAATAACAATAATCGTGAAAAATTTCCACAGTAGAAAAATAAAAGACAGAGAGACATCATGGACACCGGATGTTAGGAAGTTCGTCCAGCCAGAGCTTCATCCTCTGCCTGTCTGTCCCTCTGTCTCTGTCTGCCTGTCTGTCTCTCTCTCTCTGTCTGTCTGCCTGTCTGTCTCTCAGCCGGATGTTTCCGGTCCTCCGGGTCAGTGTGTCCGGTCTGGACCCCAGCTCCATGTACTCCCTGCTGCTGGACTTCGTCCCCGCCGACTCGTGTCGCTGGAAGTTTGTGAACGGGGAGTGGGTGTCGGCGGGGAGGGCGGAGCTTCGTCCTGAGGGGCGGGGCCACAGCAGCATCTACATCCACCCCGACTCTCCCAACTTTGGAGCTCACTGGATGAAGGCGGCGGTGACGTTCAACAAGGTCAAGCTGACCAACAAGGTCAACGGAGGAGGACAGGCACGTAGCCACGTCCTCCCTGTCCTCTCTCTCTCTCTCTCTGTCTTTTCTTCTCTGGTTCTCTTTGTTTTCCTCTTCTTCTACCTCTTCTTCCCTGTCTCCTTTTTCTTGTTTACAGATGCTTCTTCTTCTCCTGTTCCAATTTTCTTTCCCTTCTTCATATTCTTCTTCTTCATCTTTTCCTACTTGTCTTTTTCTTCTCTTCTTCTCTACTTCTTCTAGTTCCTTGTCTTCTACTTCTCCCTCTTTCTCTGCTTCAACCTCTTGTTTCAAGCATCTGTTCTTCTTCTGGTTCTTCTCCTGGACTTGTTCTCATTTGCTTCTTCTCTTCTTCCTTCTTTTTCCTTCTTTTCTCTGCTTGATTCATCTCTTCTCTTTCTTTCTTTATATTCTTCTTCTTCTTTCTCTGCTTCCATTCCCTCTTGCCTCAAATGTCTTTTCTTGTTCTTCCTCTGATGCTCCTCTTGTCTTCTATTGCTCGTCTATCTTCTGCTCCTCTTCCACTTCTGTTATCCTTCTCTTCCTCTTTCTGATCTCCCCATTTTCTTCTGATTCCTTCTCTTTTCTTGTATCATCTTCTTCTCCTCTTCTGCCCCTGATCGCCTCCTCTTTCCCCAGTTCTTCTTCTTCTCTTCTCACTTTTCTCCCTCTCCCCCCCCCCCCACCCCCCCCCCCCCCACTGCTATTGTACTGAAGTGGGAGAGAGACTCCCGCCACTAATTAACCACTTCACTCGCTCTCCTCGCTCACTTCACCTGCTCGCCCCCTCGTTACCACGGGAACAGGATAAACAGCTCTTAATTGGCCGCAGGCAGTTTAATGCACTTCCTGTTGAGAGCTGCTCGCCACTCAGAGGCCTTCACACACTCTCTCACACACACACACACACACTCACACACACACACACACACGTAGACACACGCATGACCAGCACTACAAAATTGGCAATGATGTTGTTTATATTTACCCCATTATCATGTCCAAACACACACGCACACACACACATGTGCAGGCTGGTAGTGCAGAGTTGGAACTGAGAGCTCGACCATAATGAAATAATTGCTCAGCTTATTTGTACATTATGGTAATTATGTTTTTTACTGTGAAATTATATATATATATTAAATTACCCATCATGCTTCAGATGGATGAGAGAGAGAGGTAAACTATATTCAAACACACACACACACTTCAGCTAATGTGGCCACACATGCACATGCAAAGAGAATGTGTATGTGTGTGTGTATGTGTGTGTGTGTGTGTGTGTCTGAGGTCAGAAGTGGAGCCAGACTCTCAATCTGAATAGAAAACAGTTTGTTTTTGTGTGTCTGCCTGGAAAGCAGGGATTGGTTAATTGGGGCTCGTTAGTGAGGGGGAGGAAGTGGTGGAGGGGTGAGCACGTCGGTGTGTGTGTGTGTGTGTGTGTGTGTGTGTGTGTGTGAGATGGACACAGATGAATAAAGAGAGTTTGGGCCAAAACACAAAGATGGATCCACTCCACAAACTCTGAGTCAAAGCAGATGCATCCTGTGGAGCCACCTCAGCTTCTCTTTCTCTCACACACACACACACATACACCCTATGTCCAGGTGTGTCCAGGTGTGTGAGCAGGTGTGTGTGTGTCCTCAGATCATGCTGAACTCTCTACATAAGTACGAGCCGCAGCTGCACATCGTGTGTGTGGGTACTCGCCATCGCCTCGTCTCCAACATTTCCTTCAAGGAGACGCAGTTCATCGCTGTCACGGCCTACCAGAACGAGGAGGTACACACACACACACACACACACACACACACATGTAATGAACACACACAGCTTAGGTCTGACTCGGTGTGTGTGTTTGTGCAGATCACGGCTCTGAAGATCAAGTACAACCCATTTGCAAAGGCATTTCTCGACGCCAAGGAGAGGTCAGACCCCAGTGTGTGTGTGTGTGTGTGTGTGTGTGTGTGTGTGTGTGTGTGTGTGTGTGTGTGTGTGTGTGTGTGTGCGCGCGTCACGTGTGTGTGTGGTTGTGTCTTTAGGTCAGCAGACTCTTAGCGCCTAGCATTCCTCATTAGGACTCCAGAGGAAGTTAGCGCTAGCAGCTGATTAGAGTCATTAGCAGCTGCTTCAGCTCCACGTCTCACTCTGTTGGAGCAGTGGTGCCAAGTGACAGTGATACACACATACACACACACACTCACACACTCACACACACACACACACACTCACACACACATACATACACAGAGGCTTGATGGTATCTGATTGGTTCTCCTCAGGAACTCTGGTGCGCGGAGCCTTCAGGAGTCACTGGACAGTCGAGCTGGGATTCAACCCTGTGAGTGAAACTTTGATTTAGCGGTTTCTGATGTTTTATAGCTGGACCTCATGAGTGTTTGTGTGTGTGTGTGTGCGTGTGTGTGTGTGTGTCAGGCTGGTCCCTGTGTTCAACAGGAGGAGGCGGGGGCTATCCCTATGGCGGCGGCCTGCAGCTGACATCGCACCATCACCATGGTTACAAGCATCACAGTTACCCCGGGCGACACACACCTTACCCCCCCACATACCTGTCACACCGCTCACACTCCTCAGGTAGCACTGAGTGCATGTGTGTGTGTGTGTGTGTTTGTGTCAGTGTGTGTGTGTGTTCTGACTGTGTGTGGATGTCAGTGTGTTTGTCTGAAGGTGTCCAGATGTTCTCTGATGGATGGAGCACCTCCTCCCCTCGTCCCACCTCCTCCTCCCTCCCCCTGAGCAGCAGCAGCACCTCCTCTTCACAGGTTCCACCTCATCTTCCCCCTCCTCCTGCTCCTCACACCTCCAGGTAAGCCCCACCCACAGCCTGATAACATCATCATTCACCTCTAAAATAAACTGAAATCTGAACGTGTGTGTTTGTAGTCAGTACCCCTGCCTCTGGACCGTTGGATGTGCTGATTTAAGCCCCTCCCACTCACCATGCACTGCTCTCCATGGACCAATCAGCAGTGAGAGCCTCATGCAGCCGCCCAGTCACGGGCGAGTGGGCGGAGCCACATGGACACCAGGCTCTACCCACTCTTTCTGAGGCTGGATGTGATTGGTGGAGGTAAAACTTAGAATTGATTAAACAAAATAAAGTTGAATTATTCCCCTTCACTTGTCTGTGAAGAACAATACTCTGCACTGACTGCTGCTGTCGTAGCTCCGCTGGTGTTACTCACACACGCACACACGCAAACACACACACACACATCTGGTCAGAGTTTCAGCTGTTTGTTGTTTCTCTTTGTCAGAAACAAGCAGTTTTTTGTCGTCTGTGACGTGGTTAATTATTCTGCTGCTGTTGTTGTTCTGCATGAGTTTTCACTCTGTGTCAGACGTGTTTTAATTTCCTGGATGAACAGAAACACAGACCAGGCTTGAACTTAAATGTGAGGAAGGATGAAAATATAAAGGCAAATGGAAATATCAGTGTGTTGAAAAAGTAATAGAAATTATTTTGTGTTTGTGAACAATGCACTGTTGTGAATCTGTGTATAAGTCATGTTCGTGTTGTTCATGTTTACTCTTGTCCATGGATATAATATCCAATGGATATAAGATCCAATAAAATAACTATGATTAAGAGATAAAGTCCATTATTGTTTGTTTGTGCTTTACACCGCACTCTCACTTCTCCATTATCAATAAACATAATTGAATAACATTTGTTGAAATGACAGTAAAAGCTCCTTGAACCTTAAATATGCCATCATACACCAACATGAGCTTTATTGTGCCCTCTGGGAGTATGCGTTGGTAATGTGTATGGGGCAGTCACGCACTGTGTGCTTTACCTCGATAGATGTTTGAATTTTAAATATTTATTTTATAACTGCAAAATCCTTGAACTCCTCTGTGAATATAACGGCCTAGATGTAAAAATTCAGTTTCAGTTCAGTCCATTCAGACCCGTCAATCCTCGCCGCCTATCTTTCTCGTTAGTCTCTTATTTTGAAGTGCTTCCGCTTGTGACGTCATTGTGTGATGAACGGAGGCCAAAACAGCCGGTTTTATTATTTCACCCCTGTTTATCCTGGATTACTGTTTGATTCGAAAGGTACGTGAAGTTAATAATCAACGTCTGGTCTTTGGTTTGTGTTTTTAAAGTGTGAAACATGAAGTTTGGGGCCGGAAACGGAGAGTTTAGCAGCAGGAAGCAGCATGCTGCTAGCCGGGGAGCTAGCTGCTGTTAGCTGCTAGAAAGTATTGATAAACAGACTATTTCAGCTTCAGTTCAACGTCACTCAGCTGCATTAACAGGTTACTCTTCATCTGCTGCTGATGTTTACATGAAATTGCTGCTCACACCGGGATGCATCAGCACGACCAGAACTATCGTTTATTGTTGCTGTGGAGCAGCTGATCGATGAATGAATGAATTCTGTCTGCAGGAGAAGTGGCTGATGAGGTAGCTCAGAGTCATGGCTCACATCACTATCAACCAGTACCTTCAGCAGGTAACCTGACCTCCTCCTCCTCCTGCTAACTCTGAAGACCGTTTCCACTGCAACTTCCTGACTGATTTTATGTTGTATTATCATTAAAGTTCTCTAAGTCTTCTTCTTTGTTGGTGTTTCCTTCCTGCAGGTATATGAGTCCATAGACAACCATGAGGGTTCGTTCTGTGCTGAGCTGCTCTCCTTCAAACACCCGCACGTCGCCAACCCGCGCCTCCAGGTGAGGCCCTGCCCGCTCAGGGAGACACGCAGCACCTGCTGTTGCTAGGATACATCTCAACTCTGCACCTGTGTGTGTGTGTGTGTGTGTGTGTTGCAGCTGGCCAGTCCTGAGGAGAAGTGTCAGCTGGTCCTGGAGCCACCATATGATGAGATGGTGGCTGCTCACCTCAGGTCTGTGTGACGACATCATCAGAGTGGGACAGGTGCAGCCTCCAGGTTGCCCTAGTAACGGTGTTTATGAGTGTGTGTGTGTGTGTGTTGCAGGTGCACCTACGCTGTAGCCAATCACGACTTTGTGGAAGCCTACAAGTTCCAGACGCTTGTTGTTCAATATCCTTCATGATGACCCCCCCAACACACACACACACACACACACACACACACACACACACACACACACACACACACACACACACACACACACACACACACACACACACACACACACACACACACACACACACACACACCATCCATCAACTATCATCAGTGATGAGAGTTGCTCCTTGACCAATCACATCTTTCCTGCGAGCATTCCAGTCCCACCGAGAGGAGAACTGGTGAGTCAACACGTTGGTCTAGTTTAGATATAGATCATATAGATCATATCGCACTGTAACTGTGTGTGTTTGTGCTTCAGGGCTCTGCCTGTTATGTTTGCTGTCACTCTGGATCTCCGGATATTTGCCAACAATGTGAGAAACTTCAGCGTAACGAACAGAGAAGGCGAAAGATGCTCATCTGTGATCAGAGGGTTGAACTCTGTGTGTGTGTGTGTGTGTGTGTGTGTGCTCGTGCAGGCAGAGCAGCAGCTGCAGAAGAAGGGCAAAGGTCAGCCGGGCGAGATGCTGGAGAAGGCAGCGGAGCAGCTGATGAGCTGCTTCAGAGTGTGTGCCAGTGACAAGTCAGTACACACACACACACACACACACACACAGAGTTGTGAATTATTTGTGACTCTTTCATGTTCTCTGTGTAGTCGTGCCGGCATCGACGACTCTAAGAAGTGGGGGATGATGTTTCTGAGCAACCAACTGTTCAAGATCTACTTCAAGGTCTGAGGTCGATCAATGAATCAGTCAATCTGTCAATCAGTCTGTCTGTCCGCCTCCTCCTCATTGCTGCTCTGTCTCAGATCAACAAGCTGCACCTGTGCAAACCTCTGATCCGAGCCATCGACAGCTCCAACCTGAAGAACGACTTCAGCCCCGCGCAGAAGGTCACCTACAAGTACTACGTGGGCCGCAAGGCCATGTTCGACAGCGACTTCAAGCCTGGTGAGACACAGGCCCCGCCCCCAGACACAGCCCACTCACAGCCCACTCACCTGCCTGCCTGCCTGCCTGTCTGTGTGTGTGTGTGTGTATAGCGGAGGAGTTCCTGTCCTACGCCTTCCACCACTGCCACCGCTCCAGCCAGAAGAACAAGAGGATGATCCTCATCTACCTGCTGCCTGTCAAGATGCTGCTGGTGAGGAGGAGGAGGAGGAGGAGGAGGTTCATGTGTTTGAATGTGATGTAGAAACATGGTCAACATGCCCCCCCACCACTGTGTTTCAGGGTCACATGCCCACACATCAGCTGCTCAGGAAGTATGACCTCATGCAGTTTGCTGACGTCACCAAAGCTGTGAGGTGAGGGGGTGCGGGGCCAGGTCCCCAGGTCTGGTCCTGTGACATCGTACTGAGGTGTGTGTGTGTGTGTGTGTGTGTGTGTGTGTGTGTGTGTGTGTCAGTGATGGGAACCTGCTGCTGCTCAATGAGGCTCTGTCCAAACACGAGACATTCTTCATCCGCTGTGGCATCTTCCTCATCCTGGAGAAGCTGAAGATCATCACCTACAGGAACCTCTTCAAGAAAGTGTGAGTGGCAGAACCTGAAGGTCTCTGATGTGTAGCTCTGACCTGTGACCTGTGACCTGTGACCTGTGGTTCAGGTACCTGCTGCTGCGGACACACCAGCTCCCCCTGGACGCCTTCCTCGTGGCTCTGACCATGATGCAGCTGGAGGATGTGGACATCGACGAGGTGCAGTGCATCCTGGCCAACCTCATCTACATGGTACGCACAATCACTCAGACTCACTCACACTCTCTCTCTCTCTCGCTCTCTCTCTCTCCCTCTACCATTTCTCTGCTAAACTCTAATCTTCAACTGATCACTTGACTTGATGTTTCTTTATAGCTTTTTTAAATACATTTTTCAGTTCTCTGCTTTTTTATCAGGTACAGATGTTTGTATGTCTATGCGCACACTGCACTTTATGGTCTGTCCTGTTTTGTTATCTGTGTTGTCTGTAAGTGTATGTCGTGCTGTACAATCAATTACCCTTCAGGGACAATAAAGACAGGAAGTTGAAAGTCCTCCTAACTCTCCTCCTCCTCTTCCTCAGGGACACATCAAAGGCTACATCTCCCACCAGCACCAGAAGCTTGTGGTCAGTAAACAGAACCCCTTCCCCCCTCTGTCCTCCATCTCCTAGACTGCATTACCCACAATCCCCCAGGGCTGGGGCGCTGCAGCAGATCAGTCCATCAGTCAATCACCTTTTTTATGACTTTGTACCGTGAGAGGTTATAATAATGAATGAATAAAACAGAAGCTTGTTTTACAGTCAGCCTGTTGTTTCCTGCTTTGGGAGGAGAGGATTGTGGGTAACAGAGTCGACCTTTTACACAGCTTGTGTATTTTGCTAAAACCTTTCCCTTCTAAAATGAAAACCATGTGTTGGATTGATATTGAGTGACTCTGGTGGTGATGCAGCAGAGTGCTGCCAGTGTGAGGCAGTGTGTGTCGCTGATGTCCTTGACTGATCAGGATGAAGATGAACAATGTGAAAGTGTTCTGAGGTGATCTGAACAGAAAACAGAAGAAGCTCACTTTAAGAAGCTCAAACAGTTTATTTCTTACC
>CM055211.1:10133449-10335949 GCA_029224185.1 Karalla daura
TGGTTCATGCAGTGGGCGGCTGTCAGGATGATGTATTCACTCAGGATGGTTCCACCACAGAAGCCTAGGTCGGCCTCGTTCAGGAGAAGAGCCTGCAGAGGAGGGACACTTCACTCACTAAAGGCCTGTGCGAGCTTGTTGAGGAAGTCCAGTGTGCCTTAACGGATCACCAGGTGTCTTCAAAGAGACTGTGATGACACCTGGACACTGAGGAAGCCTCTACCTGCCAGGGACACTCTCCTGCAGGACAGTCCTCTCCATTGACGATCCGCGTCATGCTCGACATGAGAGCTGTGATGTGTACAGGGAAGTGGTCGACTGGAAAGAGTCTGCTGCTGTTTTGAGTTGTCTCCATCTCCTGCTGCTGCGTGGAGTTGCCGTCAGTGGAGACGTTTGTCAGGTTGGAGCCGGCAGCTTCCACCTGCGGCACGCTGGGCCGCTGGTGAGGTAACAAAGAGCGGACGTCATCAATAATGAGGGCGCCGCATTTGAAGGTCTCTGCAGATCACAAGGTTGGAGGTCAGTGTTGGTCTATAGTGTGGTTGTTGGGTTAGGGGTAGGGTTAGGTTCTGAACCTGGAGTCTCTCACCGTTGGAGTGGCAGGATTTGTCATCTAATCCCAGGTAGTATCCATCAGCGCAGGAACACTGGATGCTCTCCTCAACAACATGGCAGAAGTGTCCACAGCCGCCGTTTTTGTTCTCGCAGAGCTCGGGTATGGCTGCAGAGACAGAAGAGACAACGTACTGCTCAGCTTCAACCATGATCCACCCCACAGGACACAGTCCTCCACGGCTCTCCTCTGTCTGCTGAAGCTGAGGGGGTCTCTGTTTCTGTACCGATTTCACAGTTGAAGCCCTGGTATCCAGCCTGGCAGTAGCAGTTATAGCTGCCAATTCCGTCTTTGCAGAGTCCGTTGTGAGCACATGGTGTGGACAGGCAGGCGTCACCATCTGCAGGACAAACATAGCTTACTCAGTCTGAGGAGATGTGAGCTTCCAGGCTTCACTCTTGTCCCTCCAGTCTGTCTGTGCTAGTGTCTTACCAAAATATTTGGCCCAGAAATCATTCTGCAAGGAAAAAAGAGAACACCTTAGTCAAACCTCACACAGAAATACGCAAGCATGCAACTTTCAGCTGGTAAAACATTGAGGGGGCTAGCCTGTGAAGCTAGGAGGTTTGCTATTTGTAATAGTGCTTTACTAGAGGCCATTGTGCTAAGCTAGCAGGGCTAAAGGACTGTGGCTGCTGTGTTCGGTTTGGTTGCAGGAGCCTCGTACCGTTTTTTCGACATTTTCAAAGATCTCCCGCGCCTCCTCCAAGCTGCAGCGCTCCTCCACACACTCCCGCTCCATGTTGCCTTGTTTCATCTCCTCCCAGAAGCTGTTGGCTCGTCTGACCCGAAGCAGCACCTGATTGGCTGCTGGACCTTCCAGGAAGACTGGAACCACAGAGACAGGAAACACTCAGTGTCATCATTCAGCTTCATGAGAACACTGGAATGAACATGCTTTCACAGAGCATGCTAGCACGCTAGGCTAAAATGATACAAAGCCATAACTATGTTCACACTTTATGGTGCTTCATGCTAGCTTAACATGCTGCAGAGGTCAATGTTAGGTTTGTCAAGATCTTCTGAGAAACTGTCAAAACTCTTTCATTTTTCTCTGAACAGGCAGATTTTAACATGAAGAGGAGGAATGGACAAATTGCAGTCAGTGGTTTGTTTGTCCAATGTGATGTCAACCAGTGTCTGTTGACGTCACACACAGAACAGGACAGGGTCAGAGGTCAACACCACCCACACCTCGACCCTAAACACTGCTGCGTTTCTCCCCGTGATTCAACCCCATATTCCTCCTCAGCGCCGACAGGTCATACGCTAACCTACGTACCTGCATGAGTAGCAACCAGGAGGAGCAGGCCGAGGGACACACAGAGGAACCTGGACATGGCTGCTGGACGGATGTTGAGCTTGTCTGGAAAGATCTCAGCGCTGAGTGTCAGTAACAGTGTGAGAGAGCAAAGAGGAGAGGAGGAGGAGGAGAAGGAGGAGGAGGTGTGGATGGGAGGCCAATGACCTGAGTAGAGAGAGAGAGAGAGAGAGAGAGAGAGAGAGAGAAAGGGGGGATGTGTTGACAAGTGGACCTGCTGTGGGCGGAGCTTCGGGGTTAGATACTCCTAAACTACATCTCCCAGGGTGCACTGCCAGAAGAAATGCACAAACATGTTGACAAAGTGACGCTTCAGTGTTCATCAGATCATCTGATGTTCATCAGACCATTGCAGAGTAAATCTACTTTTAGAGTAAATCTACTTTTAGAGTAAATCTACTTTTAGAGTAAATCTACTTTTAGAGTAAATCTACTTTTTTCCACACACAGGTTGTGAGGTCTCTGAGACAGCAGATGTTTTATTGACAGTGAAACACACATTGACACATGTTCAGGGTCACACTGGCAGGAAAGAGCCTAAGGAATCCATCTCCCAGGCGGGGGAGGAGGAGGAGGAGGAGGAGGAGGCGGAGGAAGAAGACTTTCTGGAAATGAGGGCTTTCTAAGAGACACTCAGCGTCGACTGCTGAGGGGGAAGAACTATTCGTCACAGCAGCCGTGGCCTGAATGCTTCACCTCCTCAGTAACTGTGGCTCATGCAAAGTGACTCAGACACAGGAAAGGTTTTTTTTATTGCTCAACAGGACATGAACCGGCGAGGACGGGGTCAGAGCTGAGCAGCTCTACTCTGACTTCCTCCGGTCCAGCTCTTGGTCACTCGTGGCGTTTCGCACCCAGTCCAGGAAGTCGGCCATATTGGTGTACACCATGTAGTATCCGGGCTGCTGGCAGCCCCGCCCCCATGCCACCACGCCTGTCAGGAAGTGGGTGTGCCCGTGGATCGTGATCAGGGGGCTCCCATCGTTGCCACGGCAACTCTCCCCCCCACCCCCCATGTATCCGGCGCAGATCATGGAGCTGGCGAGGTTGAGGCCGGAGTACTGGGAGCACTGTGGACGCTGCATCAGTGGCACAGAGAAGGTGTGCAGCCTGGCCTCAGGCGGCAGCGCTCTGGACGGCGAGTCAGGCAGCTGCTGTCCCGCTGTGGTCCTCAGGCCCCAGCCCGACACAGTGTGGTAGCGGCTCCGCAGCAGCTCCTGCTGCAGCAGCTCCGGCGTGGGCAGACACAGCGGGATGGCGTGGACGCCCAGGACCACCGGCCGCTGCAGCTGCAGCAGCACCACGTCCCCCCCGCCCGTCTCCGGGTCATAGCCACCATGGGACCTCACGGAGGAGACAGGAACCCTCTGCTCTAAGCCGTCGTCCATGTCCAGGTCGTGTTTCCCTGGGTACCAAACAGCATGACATAAAGGAACGTTCATGTGTTCATCCTGGGATGTGTGGGTGCAGTAGTGTTGTACATGCGTAACAATCCTGACATCATGGTTAACAGCATCTGAAGCATTTCTGATTAAACCGGTGTCCCATAGCATCTATGAGAACAGAACTGTGGGTTCCCTTTGAACAATCTGGATAAGAAGGTGTGTGCTGCACCTGCCACCACGATGAGGTCTCCCAAGGACACGTTCTGGACACAATGGTGGGCGGTGATGACCCAGTCTGGACCAATCAAAGCTCCTCCACAGTGACTGAGTCCTCGCAGCGTGATCAGAACCTGAGACACAGACACATGTGAACAGAGAAATGAGGGCTGAGGGCTCTGGCTCAGAGGGTCAGAGGCCCCCAGGAGCTGTGGTGGGTCGCCCCCGTCAGGACAACCGCAGCGCTGCACTTTACCTGCCAGGGACACTTTCCTCTGGGACACTCGTTGACTCCCATTGGCAGCATGCTCCCCGTCACGCTCCGGTTCATCACCTCCGGGGCCCAGATCCCACACGGATACGGCACTGGGCCAGAGGAGGCGATAATCCTTCTCAGCACACTGACTCAAGGTTAGGCTCCTCCCCCGGCCCCTCCCCCAGCCCCTCCCCCGACTCCTCCCCCTTGTCACAGTGGTTACCTTGAGTGATGCAGGACTGGCCGTCTGGTGCCAGGGAGTATCCATCGGCGCAGTAACACTTGCGTGTAGTCCCGGTGCTGCTGCAGAAGTGCTGACACTGTCCGTTGTGGTAGACACACTTGAGGAAGTCCTCGGCCGCTGCAGCAGCAACATTCATGACCAGATGATCAGACACGCACCAGAATTCGCACCAGACCTTCAGTCTGCGACATGGTGCTTCGTACCCGTCTCACAGTTCTGTCCTGCGAAGCCGATGGGGCAGAGACACTGGTACGGCTGCCCCATGCGGATGCAGCTGCCGTTGTTGCGACAGGGATTAGGCAAACAGCTTCCTCGATCTGAGGACACGTTTCAGAGACGGGAGACTCAGGGTCTGTCCCACTGACAGCAGAACAATGGTGATCAATAAAACGCATCGCTAAGGAGACAAATGAGGCATCTGAACAGATGTGTCAATGTGGCGACACAGGAGGGAGAATTTGTCTCGTTCAGTTTCAAACGTTATCTGGCGAGTTGATGAGGACGGCGCTGTGGCTCACGGTTGTATGTCTCCCAGAAGTTTCTCTGCAGAGGACAGAGCAGTGGGGGCGTTACTTCACGTAGCTTTCAGCCCATGGTGGTTGACATGGAGAAGCCTGGAGCAGACTGTTTAACTCACTGTCTTGATGTCGTCTTCAAACACCTCCCGTGCCTCCTCGTAGTTGCAGATCTCCTCCACACACTCCCTCTCCAGGTTTCCCTCGTTGATCTCCTCCATCAAGTTGAAGGCGCGACGGCCCCTGGTCAGCACGGCGCTGGCGTCCTGTTTCTCTACAAACACTGACAAGCCACAGAACGGGGTCAGTCCAGAGCCCAACCCCAACCTGACCCTCACCACAGTCAGAGACGAGTGGCTGAGGAAAGAGACCAACCTGCATCTGCAGCCACGGCCAGCAGCAGCCAGGCTGCACAGCTCCTCAGCAGAAGGTCCATGACCCAGTGAGAGACCACACTCTGAGGCTTCAGTCCAGCTGCAGAGGCCACGCCCTCAGCAACCCAGCCCCCCCCCCAGGAACCCTGCACAGGCTGTAACCAGGTCAGCAAGCACAGCCGCGTCCAAGTGACGTTAACACATGTATGAAGCAGGAGAAGAGCCGACCGAGTCCAGCTTCATGCTGCTCGACATGTTGTCACACTCAGAGAGAAGTCGTAGAAACCGATCTAGAATAAACAGCAAACGGCACACGACATGACCTTTGACTGTTGGCTCATGTAGGGAATGTGAATGGAGAAATAATGGAAAACACAAACACACACTCTCATCCACACACAGTTGTGATGTACAAACTCATTTTTGACTGATTTTATTGCATATAAGCGAGAAAACTGAGAGCCGGAGAGAAGGTCCTGATCCTAGAGGTTTATTCACTCGAGACTTAGGTTAATGATTGTTTTTACAGTTGAATAATATGATGATTGCTGACTTGACTAATCGACTCTGAAGTAAACAATAAAACACTGTTTAGTCTACAACACCAGATGTATTTCCATCAACTGTAGAAAAAGGTAAAAACCTACGTTTCTCAATGAAAACACCTGCAAGAAGCAGTCAGACTTTTTTGGAAAAATTGCTTTCATTTCACTGAAAACTGATAGAATGATGGATATAACTTCACATTATATTGTGGGAAATATTTTTTTTAATGTGAAATAATCAGCTGATCTTTTATTTGTAGTCTGCTGTAGGAGCTAGCGCTCTGCTAGCGCTCTGCTAGCGCCAGGACGTCAGGTTATGGGAGGTCACGTTGCCGGCGTCTGAGGGCGGCGGCGGCGGCGCCGTCTGCTGGTGGATCCAGTCCAGGTAGTTGGAGACTCGGGTGTAGATGCCGTAGTTCCCGGGTCGGGCGCAGCCCCGCCCCCAGCTGACGATGCCCAGCAGGAAGACGGTGTCCTTGTAGCGCGTGACGAGCGGCCCGCCGCTGTCGCCCTTGCAGGAGTCCTGGCGGCCCTCGATGTAGCCGGCGCAGAACATGTTGGCGCTGAGCGCCACGCCGCTCTGCTCCTGGCACTGCTGCGTGCGGATACGCGGCACCTGCAGCCGCCGCAGCAGCGAGGAGGTGGGGCCGTTCTCGGAGCGCCGCCCCCAGCCGCTCACCGTGTGCAGGGACACGGCCCACAGCTCGCGCTCGGCCAGCGGCCGCGTGGGCAGGCAGACGGGCACAGCGTACGGCGTGGGCACGAGGGGCGTGGCCAGACGCAGCAGCGCGATGTCATTGTTGGCGGTGCGCGTGTCGTAGTCCGGGTGCTTGATGATCTCTGCGACCTGCAGCAGCTGCTCCGTGCCTTCGTCCACCTGAGTGTTGTGTTCACCTGCAAGACAGGGAGCAGGTCACAGCAGCTCAGAGGTCCCCTGAGCGGACTTGACCAGACTCAACCAGACTTAATGAGACTTAACGTGATATAACAGTGACTTTATCTGACTTGATGATACATAACGTGACTAGACATCTCAGAGGCTCCGCCTCCTTGCTGCATCCTACCTGCCACCACCTTCAGGGAGGAGGTGTCCGTGTCCTCCAGACAGTGAGAGGCTGTGAGGATCCAGGTGGGCGTGTAGATCACCCCCCCACAGAAACCTTTCCCTTTATGCAGCAGCAGAACCTGCAGGGAGCAGACCAGTCCACAACGTGACCTGTCACAACTTAACTTGACCTAAGTTGGCTTAACTGGAGTTAACACGACTGAACTTGACTTGCGTAGCTGGCCCGACCTGCCAGGGACACTCCCCTTTGGGACACTCTGTCCCCCCCACGATGCGTCCACGGGGGTCGAGCTGTGAAGCCTTGTCCACCAGAACAGGCACCGTGCCGCATGCCAGCGCCTCTAAACACAGCACATCATCAGATCTACTGATCATCAGATCCTAGCAGATCTACAGATCATCTGATCGACCGATCGACTGATTATCAGATCTACTCATCTACTGACCTAGTGATCTACAGATCTATTGATCTACAGCGTCTCGCAGACGTGTCTCACCCTCAGCTCTGCAGCCCATCCCGTCAGTGTCCAGCGAGTATCCATCTGCACACGAACAGTTGCGTTTTCGTCCTCCTTCCTCCTCGTTGCAGAAGTGTTGACAGCCACCGTTCTCCAGCAGGCAGGTGTTGAGAAAGTCCAGATGTTCTACAAACAGACAGACCAGCAGCTGTGGCTCAATCAGTGAAACAACTGAATAGACCTGGAGATAAACAGCTCCAAGGTAACCTCTCAGATCTCTCACAGCTCCTCTCCTGAGCTGCTCCTCCAGACGTGTCCATCTAGAAGCTGATCTCAAAGTGTGATGGAAACACTTTGTTCACATCTCCAGGTCACGTGACCTGACGTAGGGGTCACATGACCAGTTCCCTTCAGACCAGATGGACAGAGGAGGAGACTCAACTGTTTCTACATCTGATTCAAAGATCTAAGAAAACTATGTTCTGGACGTCCATCTTCCTCAGAGTGGAGGACCAGGACCACATGGTACCAGGGTTATTATGGGATGGAGCAGGACCACATGGTACCAGGGTTATTATGGGATGGAGCAGGACCACATGGTACCAGGGTTATTATGGGATGGAGCAGGACCACATGGTACCAGGGTTATTATGGGATGGAGCAGGAACACATGGTACCAGGGTTATTATGGGATGGAGCAGGACCACATGGTACCAGGATTATTATGGGATGGAGCAGGACCACATGGTACCAGGGTTATTATGGGATGGAGCAGGACCACATGGTACCAGGGTTATTATGGGATGGAGCAGGACCACATGGTACCAGGATTATTATGGGATGGAGCAGGACCACATGGTACCAGGGTTATTATGGGATGGAGCAGGGACACAGCAGCAGCTGGACTTTATCAGCTTATCACTGATGTTCTGATGGAGATGCTCCACTTACCCAGCTCACAGTGTAGGCCGCTGAAGTCCTGGGTGCAGAGGCAGGTGTAGGAGGAGCCCAGCGAGGAGCAAGTGCCTCCGTTCACACAGGGACTGGAGGAGCAGTGGTCTGGAACTGCAGAGCAGAGCTCAGCTCGTCTCACAGTCCGTATGTGAAGCTACGTGTTGTTACTCACCGTTGTAGATCCTCCAGAACTCATCCTGAGGAGACACAGACATGTTGGTCTCTGTCCAGGCAGACCGTGATCTTACATATTCTCAGGTCTGTCCAGGTGTTCCAGCTGTTACCGTGCTCTCCGCGTGTTCAAACACCTCCCGCGCCTCCTCGTATGAGCACTTCTCCTCCAGACACTCTCTCTCCAGGTCTCCTCGCTGCAGCTCCTCCAGCCAGCCCGAGTTGTAGCGACGCATCCGGACCAGGACCCGGTGGGCCTCGTCTGGATCCAGGAAGACTGGGGACATGTAGGGAGGACAGCTGGACAGCTGAGCTATTTCCAACTGTTCCAGCTCAGCTCTGCAGCTGGAACAGCTGGAATGAATGCTGAATTAATGTATTCAGATGTTTATTTCTGCATGGAGGTTTATGGAGGTCTTCAGACTTAAAAGATATCACTGTTATTGCAATAGAGGAAACATCTCAGCTCAAGTCTCAGTCCTGTGAAGGTGAAGACAGCTTGTTCTGATTGGCTGATGTCTGTGTGACATCATCAGTCTTAAGGACGTCGCTCCTGGGCCCCTGAACACACCACCCTCAGCAGAACCTCTCCTAAAGTTACATATGAGCAGGTCAAACCTGAGTCTGTCTCACCTGAGGCCGAGCGGCTGCTGCTGCAGCTGAAGACCACCGTGAAGAAGAGCTGGAGCCTCATGTTGCTGCGAGAGCTTCGACTCTGGCTGAGGTCAAAGTCTACTGCTGGTCACGTGATCCTCAGACTCTGACCAGCAGCTGAACTCTCTGCAGGACCAGGACCAGGAGCAGGAATGACTGTATTGATCCTGAAGCTAAGTCCCTGCGTCTGCAGCTCCTCTCGATGCTTGCAGGTCCAGAGGATCTTCTCTAGAGAGAGGAACGTCAACCAGGCTGGACTTCTTCCAGATCTGCTCTGTGTTCAAAGAGAGAAGCTCCTCTGCTGAGCAAACTCCTTCAAACCCCAGAAGATCCCAATACAATACAACAAAATCAGTAGTAAATAATAATGAAGTTGAAACTCTGAGCTCCAGACTTTAATGAAGGTTTCATGATGTTGTAACAGCACATGAGGAATGAAAGTTGGAAGTTAGAACTCATCTAACTTTATGTGACTTAATGCATAAAAGAAACAAGGTTCAGGACCAGAGTCAGAGAAGGTTTCACTTTGTTGTTTACAGCAGAATCAGGATCAACAGAATTAGAACTCTAACTTTAAAGATCTGAGAGGTGTGACCTCTCTTCACCTCTGAGAGTTTGATGTCTGGTGTGAGCAGCTCCTCCAGCTCTCTGCAGATCGTCTACAGGCTGCTCCGTGCTCTCTATCTATGTGTTTCTACTCTATGTCTGTAAGTAAGCTAACATCAATTAAGCTAACATAGCGTAGTGTAGGCTCCTCAGGTCAGCCCATGGCCATGGCCTGCTGGATCCAGTCCAGGAAGTTGGAGACCCGGGTGTAGACCCCGTACAGGTCCTGGTGTGCGCAGCCCTTGCCCCAGCTGACGACCCCGGTCAGGAACCAGGTCTTCTTGTAGCGGGTCACCAGCGGCCCGCCGCTGTCGCCCTGGCAGGCGTCGCGGCCGCCGCTGCGCAGCCCGGCGCACAGCATGTTCCTGGTGATGTTGAGACGCGTGTGGAGCCGGCACTCCTGCAGGGGAACCCGCGGAAGCACCAGGCGCTGCAGGAACCGGGACGGGGGCCCGAACTGGGTCAGCCGGCCCCAGCCCGACACCGTGGAGTGGCGTATGGTGGCCAGCGTCCGGCCGAAGCTGCTGTTCTGGGCCGGGAGGCAGACCGGCACCACATAGTGGCCCAGCTTCACCGGCTGCTGCAGCTTCAGCAGAGCCAGGTCGGTGTCGGAGGTGGAGCTGTCGTAGCTGCTGTGGATCAGAACCTTCTCCACCTGACGCCTCTGCTCCGTCTGCTCCTCCTCCTCCAGGTCGTGTTCTCCTGCAGCACGTTAGCAGACACATTCATACACGCACAAACACAATGTCTACGTGCAGAGATAGACTGGAAATGGATGCATCTTGGCTCTTCCTGGATTTTTGCATTTATTTCTTAATTTATTTTGGCATTTGTGTGTGTGTGTGTGTGTGTGTGTCTGCCTTACCCACAGTCACGTGGTACACCCCCCCCGGGTTCTTCCAGACACAGTGAGCAGCCGTCAGGATCCAGAGCTCTGACAGGACGATGGCACCACAGGTAAAGTTATGGTTCTCAGTTAGTAGTGCCTGAGGAGGAGAAGAGGAGGAGGAGGAGAAGAGGAGTGTGGGTCATCCTGACAGGAGGAGGCTCTCTCTCTATATGGACGATGCGTCTCACCTGCCAGGGGCAGTGGCCTTTGGGACAGATCTGACCGTTGATGACACGTGGAGAGAAGTGGACCAGAGGACGACCACACGCCACGCTCTCTGGAAAGCAGCACACACACACACACACACACACAATCGCAAGGCATTCTGGGAACTTGGTGGCCTGATCGATTCATGGAGGAAGGGAATGAAGATTTCTTGGTCTGAGAACACGTCACATGACATGACCCTGACCCTAACATCTCTGGGGGAACGTGAGGTGGTAGAGGTCCACATCCTGCCCCTAATCGGCCAGGGTGTGTACTGCAGGACGGTCATGTGTTGGGTCATGTGATGGGTCATGTGACCACTCTCTGACCTTGGGGGGAGCAGGAGCTGTTGTCCCGGCTCAGCACGTATCCCTGAGCACAGAAGCAGATGTGGGAGCGGTTCGGAGCCTCGCGGCAGAAATGCTCACAGCCTCCGTTTCTGAAGCGACAGCTTCCTGACAACAGGCGGACTGGGACAACCACCACCACAGCAACAACAACAACATCAGTAAGAAATCAAAAACCACAACAACAACAGTAACTGCAGGAGCAGCACCTTTGTCACAGTTGTGACCGTGGTAACCAGGAGGACACTTGCAGGTGTACGAGTCGTCATGACGGGTGCAGGTGGCTCCGTTCTGACAGGGGGACGACAGGCAGTGGTCCACCGCTGCACACACACACACACACACACACACACACACACACACACACACAGTGTAGTTTTTCTCCTGACTGTTGCCACCTTTTTATCATCTTAATAAAAAACTAAAACTAGGTTTGCATACCTGTGTAGATCCTCCAGAACGCCTCCTGCAGACACAGTCAGAGGGTAAAGGTCACTGGTAGTTGCGCTGAGATTTACCTTGTAATTTATGCTGTTTGAAGTACTCGTATAGTATTCAGTATATTTTCCACTGTAATCTTAAATCAACAACAGTCTTATTTGTAGACATCCTCTGTCCTGCAGCAGGATGACTCCTCGGGCTTCATATTCTTAATCTTGTTTCAGACTCTTCTTCTTTCTGCAGCGAGTCGTTGATTTTGTTGATTTTTTTTGCTTGAACAATTTGTGTGATTTTTATTTTTCCCGTTTCATGTTTTAATTCATGTCTTATTTGTGTTTTATTTCATTTGTTTTGTTTCTTCTAGTTTTCATTCTGTTTAATTCTATGCTGATGCGCCTCCTTCCTCACCAGCTGCTGTGGCAGCCTGAAGATCTCCTTTGCCTCCTCGTACGAGCACTTCTCCTCCAGACACTCTCGCTCCAGGTCTCCTCGCTTCAGCTCCTCCAGGAAGAAGTTTGCCCTACGGGTTCGCTTCAGGAACACGGTGGCCTCAGGTTGCCCCACAAACACTGCTCCTGCTCCTCCTGCTGCTCCTGCACATCAGAACAACATCCCGACTCCTCCTCTCACTGATCCAACAACAGCAACCACCATCATCCAACCTACTCATAGCAACAGAACCTTCCATGAAAGGCAGTGAGATCTCTGAAGGCAACTCGAGCTTCAGAAGGAGGAGGAGGAGGAGGAAGAAGAGGGGGAGGTGGAGAAGGAAACAAGGAAGCAGGACTGACCTCCAGGGAGCCCAGTGCATGCTGGGATACAGGCAAGGACGAGGAGTCGTAGGAGGAAGAGTCGCTTCGTTTCTCTGTCGACTGACGCCATGTTAGTTCTGATATGATCAAAGGTCGACAGGCAGAACACACAGAACCTCCTCACACACATACACACACATACTCACACACACACAGATGATTGACCTCGGGTCTGCTCTGAAACACACACACACACACACACACACACACACACACACACACAGCAGCTGAATAGACGTTTATTCTCGATATGAAAAAAAGAAACTTTTCTCGACATAAACTCACAGAAAACTCAGGTTTTATTCTTGTTGATTTTATTTCACATGAGCAGCCAACAGACAAAACCAGCTTCAGTTCATTTCACTTCAGAAGTAGAAATCAAAGTGCAGATTTAAATATAAAAACATTTTGATCAAAATAAACCAAAAACAGTGGTTTAGCAGCAGTTCTCATCCCCTCCACCAGGGTTGCTGTCCTCATTGCAGCTGCCTCAGGATGTCTGGGACAAACTCCTGTGCCTCCTTCAGCTCCTCCTTCCACTCATGGGGGAGGAGCTTGCCCTGAAGCCCCGCCCCTGCTCCCAGCAAGGCTCCCAGGGCCGCACCACGATTACAGTTCTCGCCTGGAACACACACACACAGGAACCTTAGAAGGAAATACACTAGACGAGCTAGAGGAACCAGAGGAGCCTCCAGAGGCGAAGCCCTGACCTCCACAGTTGGTGTTGGTGAGGAGACCTGCAGTCAGGTCGTGGTGAAACTCGTGGGCGAGGTAGAAGAGGCTGCAGAGCGCTCCAGAGGTGTAGCAGGCCAGACCCAGAGCGGAGACCGCCCCCTGGTGGACCTGGAGACGCTGCAGGGGGGAGGAGCACCTACACACACACACAGGACAGACATGAAGAACCACGACTGTATCACAGCTGGACAGACAGTTCTGGTTTGCCAGGCCCCGCCCCCTGACCACCAGGCCTCGCCCCCCCCCCTACCTGGCAGCTTTGCGGCTGTAGCTCTGACACTGGTCCCAGACCTGCAGCTGTCTGAGCGCTAGCTCCGCCTCCTGCCGGACGCTGGCCCCGCCCATCACAGCGTGTAGGGCACGGCTGTAGATGGAGACATACTGTGGGACGTCGGGGTGGGGGTGAGTCAGCTTCACAAACTCCACAGCTGCTGAAACCTGCAGGCAGAGGGCAGAGGTCAGAGGTCAGCTGATGTCGACACCACAGTACAGAGGGTCGTGGCCTCACCGACTGCTCCTGATTGGCTGAGGACGACAGCAGCAGGAAGGGGAGGCTCATGGGGAGGCAGCCAATGGCGTTGAGCTGAGAGTCTGGCGCCAATCTCAATTTCCGGTTAGAGCGACGTTCCGCAAACATGAGCAGCTGGAACCAAAGCAGAGGTCACACACACACACACACGCTCACACTCAGGAGCTCCGTCACTACACCCTTCTGAAGAAGCTCTTAACACCTGTATGTGATCTAATGTGAGCGTGAATGCCTCCTCTACCTCCTCGGGCGTCTCTGGCCGGCTGTGCTGCCAGTCGGAGAAGAAGCTGCGGTGGAAGGACTCGGCGTAGGTGTCCCGGTGAGATCCTGGAGTCGTCAGGAAGGAGACGTAGTCCCAGAGCACCGCAGCCCGAGCCTCTGAGCTCCCGACGTCCCTGAAGGCACCGTGCACCAGGGAGCGGGCCACACGCAGGGCGCACAGCACGTTCAGGGTGTTGTCCCCAGCTTGGAGACCTGGAAAACATGGAAACAGTGAGACCTGGAAACCTAGAAAACAGACATGTAAAGACCTGGAAAACTTAAGAACATGGATACAGAGTTCTGTTACCTTGGTGATAGTGGACAGAGTCGTTAGACCTCCACAGATCCAGTTTGTTGTGCAGGATCACGTTTCCCACGACATCTGGAGAGGTCTTACCTGAGGACCTGGAGCTGCGGCCGCTGCCGGCTGCACATAGACACATAGAGACAAACACAGACCGGACCAGACCAGGTGAGAGGCTGAGCACACCTGACCACTACACCACCAGGTAAACCTCACCTGTGTTGGAGAGGCTGAGGATGCTGGACGGGTGTCTGCTGCGGGGCGGCTGGAAGCCTGAGATCCATCCTCCGTAGTCTCTGCAAATGTCTGCACAGTCGTAGTACCAGTGGACCGGCATGGACAGAGAGTCAGCGGCGCAGAGCGCCCACAGAGCCTCGGTTACAGCCTGACGGACCGGCAACATCTCACCTGGACAGAGACGAGGACAGAACAGAAGAAGCTTCATTTCATTGTACTGCAACCAATTTGAGGATTCTCTACAGATATTGACCATAACGACACAATCAGTAGCCGGATGACAGGACAACACAACTGGAAAAACTATTCTCTTGAATTAGAGAACTAGATCCAACTTATGAAGCCGTTTTGTTTGTATACATATGTTACCATTTTCGGGGTGCATTTGTTCCAGTGGCCATCAAATCCTTTAACAGTGCTGCCAGAGGACAAAGTTTGTGCAGTAATGTTGAGATCATATTCTGAAGATCTTCTGGCATGTAGTATTTCTGTATGGTGAGTGTGGGTGTCATGGTCTGGGATATTTGCAGTAATATTGTGTACTAGTCAGTGATCGTATGTATTGTTTGTTGTCATTGTGGCTGTCGTGGCATTTGTGGAGCTGCTTCTGAGGCCAAAACTTTTAAATATATTATATCGTATTAGTGATTAAGTGTAAATATACATGTGTGTATCGGGGTGCTCACCTCTCATAGATCCAGTATGTGTGTGTCCCTCTCCTACTCGGAATGAGACTTCATCTCCCGATGTTGTACCTTTCGTAACTCTTTATTACACTGTTACAAAACAAACCAGGAAGTCGCCTCGGTAGCACTTCCGTGCTCCTTTCTTCCTCATACGTCAATATATGTGTCGTTTTTACCTCCGGACATATTCATGGGGTTGATCGCGTCATTATTAATGATGAAATTAGTATTTCAGTTTTTCCTCAGTGTTTTGGTGCCGGCGTGGTGTACGGTGACATGTTACGTTCAGGAAGACCCAGCGACGGATCTACGGAGGCCGCGGGGGACCAGTAGTGACCGGAGCGCGAAGCTGCGGAGCCATTAACATGCTGAGGATCGGCAGCAGAATTTCCAGAACAGCCAGAGAACCTCTCTCAGGCTTTAAATAAAACACTTTAGATGTTTTAACAAGCAGCTCAAAAAAACTTTGAACATAACATAGTCTGCGCAGGCGCACGGGGACCACGCGCGCTAGCTGGGCTAGCCCGTTGAAGCAAACGTTAGCGTCTGATGAATCACAGTAGATCCGTTCGTCTGACTTGGACTCACTTTAAACTCTGTTTGACTCTGCTTGACTCCAGCTCCTACTGTAACACCTGGAGCTGTAGATGGAGGAGGGAGCAGTGGATCCTAAGGATGTTGGTGAGAACCAGAAAGAAGCTGTTGATGTTGATTCAACAGAGAATCACACGGAGCGGAGCTCGTACCCACTCATTCATTCATTTCTTCACTCATTCATTCACACAGCTTTGAGGGACTTTTGTTGCATATGTAGAAACTTTTTTGATTGTTTTCTACTATGTTTATATTCTGCCTGCTGGTTTGTATATTTGCTGCATTTTGTAATGATTACTGAAGTATGTCCTATCTTTTCTGAAGCTGCACCAGAGCCTCTGATCCTATCTGTTCAGCCCTTTGAGCTTCTTCTTTTCCTCTGAACTCTGAATGTGTCTAATTTGAGGTTTCAGACCTCAGATGTTTGATTTGTGTTTCCTTAGCTCGGGCCAAAAGCTTCTGGGCAGACCGGGACGTGGACGAGGTCTTCCCTGGGGTGTTTCAGTACCTGGATCGCCTGAGGACCGTCCTGAAGACAGGCACGGCCACAGACAACGGTTTGTGCACAACAGAACATGTTCAAAGCTGCAGACTGATCAGGTTCAGGGTCAAACTATCAGCTCATTTAAAGGGTGAAAAATAACTGCTTACTGCAGCTTTTCTGTGCTGTCTCTATTATAAGATAATATTATTATTTTTATTTTTAACTTATTTAGTCTGTAATCTGTTTAAAACAGTTGGCCTCCTCTGGTTTCGGAGTGTGATGGAGATTTTGTATCTGTTCCTTAAATTGATTTTTCCAAGTTGATAAGTGCTTTGAGTATTAAAAGCACTAAAAATGAAACAAAGCAATGCTGGGATACACACATTTTAATGAGTTGAATTTTTTAAATGTTTTACATTGTTTAAATGTCAATGATTCATTCTTTGATTGATTCTGTCTGTGACCTTATGCTCTCTGTCAGAATACGTCCAGGGACACCAGCTGCTGCAGCTCCTGCAGGTCTCACCTCCATCCTCTGTGCTGCAGGTGGTCATCGGCTCAGGTACACACACACACACACACCTGTGCACACTCTTTCTCTCTGATTGTGTTTGTCTAATTTTGGCGGTGTCTTTCTGTCCAGATGAGGTGCTTCCTGCTGGCCTGTTCCATGAGACCTCCCCCTCCCTCCCCCCTTGCACGCCCTCCCCCAGTTCTGGCTCCCGCTTTCTTTCCCTCCTACCAGAACCCAAAGTGGAGGCGGAGCTTCACATCTGCTGCCAGGTAACACATACACACACACACACACACACACACACACACACACACACACACACACACACACACACACACACACACACACACATATACACACAGACACACACGGACAGACAGACACCCCTTCCTCTCTGACCTGCCCTCCCTCCCTTCAGTCCTGTCTCCCCAGTTTACCCATCATGCCTCAGTCCACTCCGCTGTACTGGGCCCAGAATCCTTTGCGGCTGCCACTGCTCTGTGGCTTTAAGAGACTTCGGCTTCCTGCAGGAGGCAGAGCCTCGGCTGTTGAGGGGGCGGGGTCAGAAGACTCTGAGGGGGAGGAGCCAGAAGCTTCAGAGTACCTGGAGGAAACGGTCCTCGTCTACAGGGCACCGTGTGGACAGAACCTACATAACCATGACGATGTGATGAACTTCCTGCTGGCAACAGACACTTGCCACCTGCTGCAGGTGGGATGGGACTCCTGCCGCTGTTCTGTGATTGGCTGTGGCTGACAGCTGCTCCTTTCTCCCCCTGCAGGTAGACTTCTTCACCTTCAACCCGTCTGTTCGTCTGGAGATGCCGCAGGGGGTGGAGCCTCAGCGTCCAGAGCTGGACCTGAGCCGGGGGGCGGAGCCTACTCCGGTGGAGTTGTGTGCGGGCACTGGCGAACACCACCCTCCCGATTTCCGCTACAGGAAGGAGCGCTGGCCGCATGGCTGCTTCCTGAGCCCAGGCGCCGCCCTCTTCTCCGTCTGCTGCGACTGCAGCGACGGCTGCAGCGACTCACAGCGCTGCGCCTGTGTCGCCATGACCACTGGGGGGCGCCACTACCGCCACCACCGCCTGGATACACCCATCCCATCAGGGTGAGGCTCTCACAGGACATCTGTCTGGGAACTGATCCTGAGACAGCCTGATGATGTGATCTGACTAACTAACCCTAACCCTATCTAACTAACTGGTTATGGACCTGCTGTGTCCCTGTCTGTTCTCAGCCTGGTGGAGTGTGGTCCGTGGTGTGGCTGTTCCCGGGCTCGCTGTCAGAACCGTCTGGTCCAGAGAGGAATCAGAGTCCGGCTGCAGGTGTTTCCCACCGCCGACCGGGGCTGGGGCGTGCGTTGCCGTGATGACCTGGACCAAGGCACCTTCGTCTGCACATACGCAGGTGAGCTTCTTTAGGAGTGTGTGTGTGTGTGTGTGTGTGTGTGTGTGTGTGTGTGTGTGTGTGTGTGTGTGTGTGTGTGTGTGTGTGTGTGTGTGTGTGTGTGTGTGTGTGTGTGTGTGTGTGTGTGTGTGTGTGTGTGTGTGTGTGTGTGTGTGTGTGTGTGTGTGTGGTGTAACGTTCTGCCTGTCCTGCAGGAGTGATCCTACAGCGAGCTCTCAGCCCTCCTCAGCCTTCGACCCCCAAGCAGCGGCGGGCGGAGCCTCCGTCAGATGACGAGGTGGAGGTGGTGACGGAGTGGAGGGCTCTGCCCGCCCAGCAGCAGGGGGAGGCTGCAGGCTTTGCCCCCTGCTCCTCCTACTCCTCCACTACGCCGCTGCACGTCCCTGTCATTCAAAGACCTGCAGACCCCAGTAGCACCAGTAGAACCAGTACTATTAGTACTACTAGTAACGGCTGCAGCTCCACCAGGGACATGGTAAATATATAATAAACATTTAAATCCAATTCATGCAACTTAACTTGATGTATTTTTAGCTGATTAGAGCCGACTGTTCCCAGTTATCTAGTTCTGTTGCAGATACTCAACTTTCACTGAGTATGTACTAGTAGTCGACCAATCGATCAGTTTTTGCAGCACTAGTTGTAATAACTCTGAACAGAACGAGCTCCTGTAGACCAGACCGATCTGACCTAGTGTCTCTGATACAGTCAGTGGTGGTGGGGGCCCCTGGGCCCCCCTGCCCTTCCCCCTCCCCCGCCAGGAGGCGCGCCGAGCAGCAACCGCTGCTGGAGCCTCAGGGGCCAAACAGCCCAGAGGAGGCGAGGGGCCAGAAGAGAGTGCTGGGGGTGGAGCTTCCGGTACCTGGGGCTGCACCTGTCCTTCTGGGGGCAGAGCCTGATATGGTGCTGCTGGATGCATCCCGTGAAGGCAACGTGGGACGATTCATTAATGTAAGAGGAGCAGGAGGTGTTCAGGGACCGTGGGGGAATCTGACGCTCTGAACATTTGTCTAACTGTCGATGCTCCTCCTACAGCACAGCTGCAAACCCAACCTCTTCATCCAGAACGTTTTCACTGACTCCCACAACCCAGACTACCCCGTCATAGCCTTCTTCACTAGCAGGTGAGGAAGAGGAGGAGGAGGTGCTCCTGCTTCGTGCTAACATTGTGCCTCATTCACCAATATCTTCTTAAGAATCTTCTTAGATTCTTTCGTGAGTTGTTCTTAGGATTTTCCTTAAGAAAACCCTACGTCAGATTCATCAACGCGTTCGTAAGCCTCAGAATTGTTCTCAGCTGTGTTCTTATTTGATGAGTGCCATCTCTCCTCAAGTTGAGAGGGCGTGCCAGTCGAGCCTAACGAACATAGGATCAGCACAGGTAACCGCCCATCAATGCCCATAAAAGGCCTGTTAAAGAGACTGACAGGCTGAGTGGACAGGAGCAAGGAAACGGCAACAAGCAAACAGCAACAAAATGCTTAAAGCAAAGCAGAGATCAGATGGAGCACAGCAGGTGAAGAGAAAAAAAACCTAAAGAGAGAAAACTTATTTTAATTTACACTTAAATTAAAATTGAACTTAAACTAAATTATATTCTGAAGCCTTAGTTCAAGCTATACCAGCACAAACAAAAAGAAGCATGGGAGGCGATCACAGTGCAGTGGACACAGTGCCAGGAGAAGGAAAAAGAAACGGTTTGATGTGAAATCTGAAACAAAAAAAATTGCAAAATTCAGACGGGAGATGCAACAGACAGAAGGGGAAACAGCAGAGTAAATAGTATAATTATCACTGTAATATTGAATTTTGTTGGATTGTACAAGAGAAACAAACCCAACCATGTCAGCACTGATACGTGTGTAAGTACTCCTGAGTGTGTGACAACAAATGTGTTTGTCAGAACGGCCCATGAATGAGGCCCAGTGTCCTTCTGTCTCCAGGGTCGTCTCTGCCGGCACTGAACTCACCTGGAATTACTCCGCCTCCACAGACAGGAAGCAGGAAGTGCCATGTCTGTGTAGCAGTGATGGTTGTCATGGAAACTTCATCCTGGGCGAGTGTGTGTGAGTGTGTGTGTGTGTGTGTGTGTGAGAGAGCACATTGGCCCTGTCACCAACGTAGAATATATTTTTGTACCGACGAATGAAGCAGAACGGTTTTAAATGTTGTTGTCCTTGTTTTTCTTAATTAATAAATAAATAAAACTGTAAAATCCTCTGTCTCACCGTCTGCTGACACAACTCACCTAAAGCTTCAACAGCTTTGAGAACATTTCAATGACGTTAAACCACCTGAGAAGTAAACGCCCAGAATCTGGAAACAAGTTTGATCTCAACGAGAACAACTGAGAAAATCACCAGGAATAAAACCTGAACCATGATCTAAGATTCACTCCTGATTTGGTCAGTGGTTTTCTTATTTTCTATTCATAAAAATAACAACTTACTTTGTTGATCTGATCTTGAATGAAAGACAATTGAAACATGAAAAGAGTTTGATGAAAAATATAAGCAATAATTTATACTTACAATATTTATGATTTTTTTTCTTTCCTTTCTTGACTCAGGTACTCATGGAAACAGTCTTAAATATTTTATTGATCTTTCTGTCAAACAGCCTTGAAAGCACGAGCTTTTACGATGAAAGAACACGTGGACATGAGACTTCCGTCGGCTCGATGCTCGGTGCTTTTATTGTGAAAGTTTCCCCGGTTTGTGTTGTTTACAATCGGCAACTGCCGCAGGTCAGACCCCAGAGCCTCCAGAACTCTTCTAAAACTTCCAGAACTCTTGCAGAACCACTAGACCATGAAGCTGGTTCTGCTGCTCTGCCTCCTTTACTCTTCCGGTCCCGGTTCCACCTCCGGGCTCCGTGGTTTTGGTTCCGGTCTAGAGATCCCTCCCCATGAGCAGGCGGCCCGGGTGGCCCGGTTCGTGGTCCATCAGGTGGACTGGGCCTCCCTGGCCACGGTGTCGACCCACGACCCGGTCCGGGGCCAGCCCTTCTCCAACACCTTCTCCATCAGCGACGGAGCCGGTACCGGGCCCGGTTCTGGAGTCCCCTACATGTACCTGACCAAGATGGAGCTGTCGGTGCAGGATCTGCAGGTGGGAGATATGATCTCTTTATCACACACAGTAACCTTATATATTCACACATTTTTGAGCTCAGTCTGCCGGAACATTTCACAGTAAGATGTAGGAGCAGCTTCAGAACCAGAACCCTGGGGGCCAGCGGTTCCGATGGGTCAGCTGTTCTCTGTTCTGTACACTTCTTCTTCTTCTTCTCCTCCTTCTTCTTCTTCTGCTTTTTAACCTGAACCCTGGATTGTGCTGCAGCAGCTGGTCCCTCACTAGTTCCTCTCCAGTTCCTCAGGATGACTCAGCTGATTTTTAGCTCTGCAGTGACTCAGCAGTTTAACAGTCGCATGACAGGAGCTGATAACACACACACACACACAGAGAACGCAAACACACACACTACTGTAAAAAAGATATATCTACGTCACCTGATGTGTGTGTGTGTGTGTGTGTGTGTGTGTGTGTGTGTGTGTGTGTGTGTGTGTGTGTGTGTGTGTGTGCGCGCAGGTGAGCCCCCAGGCCTCTCTGTCTGTGTCTCTGGCTCAGACTGATTTCTGCAGGAAGCATCTGTATGACCCTCAGAGTCCTCTGTGTGCCCATGTCATTCTGTCTGGCTCTGTTCTGGAGGTAGCACACACACACACACACACACACACACACACACACACACACACAGCACCCCCTCACCTGTCCTCTCCCCAGGTGAACGGGACAGAAGCTGACTTTGCGAAGCAGTCTCTGTTCGGCCGCCACCCAGAGATGCTCGACTGGCCTTCAGACCACAACTGGTTCTTTGCCAAGTTCAACATCACCGTGGTGAGTCCACTGGTCTCCGTCTGTAGGTCCCTCTACGTCAACCCTCCAGACTGACTGAGCTATGTGTGTGTGTCCAGGTGTGGGTCCTGGACTACTTCGGCGGGGTGAAGGTCGTCTCTCCTGAGGAGTACTTCCAGGCTGAACCCTCCATGAAGCTCCACTGAAGGTCATCCTGGAGCTTCCCCAGGAGCAGGAATGAACATCTCAGAGTTAATGAACTTCACCAGAGCACTGAACCAACTCTTGTCCGCTAGAAATTCAAAGTCAAATTTACTGATCCACAGATGTGTGGAACCATTTGACAGAACATTTTAAAGTTTTTCAGAGGATTTATTCTTGTGTGTTGAAACATCTGGAAGCTTCCAGCTCCTGCTCTGTCCAGCCTGTAGGGGGCGCTGGTCACTGCGCTCTGTGTCTCTTCACCTATTGTTTGTGAAGCTGTGTTAAATTTGCACTGAAATGGAAGAAACAGCATGTTAACTGATCCTGGATCAGCTGATCTGTCTCTGCTTCCAGACCAGATTCTGCATGTTGAAGACAGGATGAAGTGAAGGGATTGTAGAAGTGAAGGGGTTGTATTCTTCTTCTTCTTCTGCTCAGTTTCTCTGCTGTGTGTGTGGATGAGTGGGATGATATTTTCAACATTGATTTCTATAAAGAAAATAGATAAAGTTTGTGAAAACCTTGACTGATGTTTTTCTGTTTTGTGTGAGCTTGTGCAGGTGTTTGGAGAGCTTTCTAATCGAGCTGACGTAGACCAGAGACTGAAGCAGATGTTCAGCAGATGTTCAGTGTTTCAGTCCAGTTCCTCCTGCCAGTGGAACCACAGTTTACGTGTGTGGAGTGTTTGGAGCTGCAGTAGCTTCTCTGCAGACACCACCAGTTAGGTTAGTTAAGTTGGTCAGGTTAGTCAGTGAACGTGATGCTGCCGGTCAGACGTTAACCTCTGACCTTTGTGCTTGTTGTTTTCACGCCTCCACAAACTGAAACGTCGACGGTTTGAGAAGTTCAGAAACAAAGAGGCTGCAGGCAGCGAGAACATCAACGCAATGAAAGAGACTTTCCATGTGAGCTACACACACACACTGTGTGTGTGTGTGTGTGTACACACACACACTGTGTGTGTGTGTGTGTGTGTGTGTGTGTGTGTGTGTGTGTGTCACCTGGCCCAGCAGCAGCTTCACCACTTCCTGTTCCACTTCGTTGTTGGCGCTCGAGCTGCTCCAGTCGCTCGGCTGCCACACAGAGACGATGAAGATGAAGACGAGGAGCTGTGTCCTGGAGCTGCTTCTGCTGCTGGTGACCCTGCCGCTGGCAGGTAGGACACACACACACACACACACACACACACACACACACACACACACACACACACACGCTACAGCTCCGATCACCGACTTCAAACCTTTGATCTGACGTAGAAACACAAACAAAAACAGAGCACTGGAATTTGATGAAAAGTTGATGCAGTGTGTGTGTGTGTGTGTGTTAAGATGCCTGAAAAATCAAACGTTAAAATCTAAACAATCTAAAACATCTCAACAAATGTCATCTGGAAGACGAAGGAGGAGCCGTTTCCTGGCAGCCATGTTGGAGCCTCGCTGCTGGTAGTCGGATGGGTTGACTCGGCTCGTTGAACCAGCCGGTTACCAGCAGTGACCAGCCGGTTACCAGCAGTGACCAGCCGGTTACCAGCAGTGACCAGCCGGTTACCAGCAGTCACCAGCCGGTTACCAGCAGTGACCAGCCGGTTACCAGCAGTGACCAGCCGGTTACCAGCAGTGACCAGCCGGTTACCAGCAGTCACCAGCCGGTTACCAGCAGTCACCAGCCGGTTACCAGCAGTGACCAGCCGGTTACCAGCAGTGACCAGCCGGTTACCAGCAGTGACCAGCCGGTTACCAGCAGTGACCAGCCGGTTACCAGCAGTGACCAGCCAGCTCTCTCTCCCTCTCTCTCTGTCTCTCCATGACTGAGCAGAGCTGGTTGTTGGACAGCTGCAGGTCAAATCGACAGAAAAGTCTTGAGTTTAAAGACGTGAAGATGTGTGAGAGTCTGAAGAAGCAGCAGAGACTCAGTGGCTCCACTTTCCTAGTTCCAGGAGGTTCAAGGAGGTTCAAGGAGGTTCAAGGAGGTTCCTTTTAGTTCCTCTGAGGTTCCAGGTAGAAACTGCAGCACCAGGCGAGTCCCTCATCACTTCAGACTGATTAGTCCTGTAAAAACCAGATAGAATAGAATCTAAAAAATAGAATCTTTAAAATAGAATTCATAGAATAGATCTGATGCTGTTTAATGACTAGAAACTGCTGCCTAGAGATCTGCTGTTGAACGCTCGACATGTTCGGCTGCAACAATGAGCTGTCAGTGAGTGAACTGTAGACTTAACTAGCATCACTCAGATACGTCCTCTTAGAAAGGATTACTGGTCAAACTGGTCAGAGTTTCTCAGAGATCATCACTTAACGAAGCAGAGCTCCAAATAAATGAGATAAGAATCAATACGATCACATTCCTTTCCTCCCATGATCGTGTTTGACAGGCGGAGATGATCCAGGTTAACAACTCGCCTCGACTCAGGACCGAGCCGCTGGGTCAACCTGAGCCTTTTTATTATGATCATTATTATTGTTGTTATTATTATTGTTAAACACCACATCTCTCCACTCTGTAGAATATTTGTGAGCAGGAGCTCTGAGCTGTTGCAGCTCTGATCCTAGATCAGCCTGGGGAGAAGTTTTTATAATGTATAATATTATAGAGTATTTAGTATAAACATATTTTATCATCTTTAAATAATAGCAACTATAATAATATATTTATCTATCGACGTAGAACACTCCATCGTTGACTAGTCTCTACTACATTGAGAAACAATAATTCACAAATTTTGAGAATAATGCCGTAAAGTACAAGAATAAAGACATATTATTATGAGAAAAAAATTGTAGATGAACGTCATAATATTGTGAGAACAAAGCTGTAGCGGTCTTTAAGCAATTATTAAACAGTTTACTAACAGTTTAATAGTCTACATTAACCTCACCTGCTCACCTTTTCTCATCTCAACCTACTTGTGTCTTCAGTACAACTTCATTCTTGTGATATTATGACTTTCATCTCATATATGTAGGACTTAATTCTTGCATTTTACTCTTGAAATTTGTGATTTTGTTATTCTCTGTGACCCTAATGCTCCGTCATAATGAAGAGATGAAAGATGATCTAAACACAAAGATACAGACACACACACACACACACACACACACACACACACACACACACACACACACACACACACACACACCCCCACAGTACCCCCAGGTCAGGAAGCTGTGGTTGGTTTTGAGCCGCGCTCTGACAGAATGCTGAGCGTGTCTCCCTCAGCTCCACGGAGCTGCTGAAGCTGCTGCGGTGAAGACACACACACACACACACACACACACACACACACACACACACACACACACAGACGAACAGTGCACAGACACGTGCACACACCCAGAACACCCTCAGGTCAGAGAGGCTCGGAAGAAAGGATAAGGAGGTTTTTGTGCTCCATCAGCAGAAGATCTGGGTCTGCAGGGGGAAGAGCAGCAGCAGGAGGGGGAGTAGGGAGCAGGTGAGAGGAGGTGCAGGAAGGAGGTGAAGCTCAGGATCCAAATTGAAGCTGTGGCGGTGACATGTCCTGGATTCTGCCTCAGGTGCACACACACACTCCTGTCAGTGTGAGTGTGTGAGACAGGAACCAGATCGAGCTTTGTGAAATGTTGTACAACAAAAATATTTCATGAATATTCAGAGTTTCACTCAGGAAGCTGCAGTTTCTCTGCCCCCCTCCTCCCCCCTCCTCCCCCCTACACACACACACACACACACACACACACACACACACAGTGTCGGAACTCAGTGGAATTTAGTGTATATGAATGGTTCATTTCTCTGAATCACCTCGGTGCTGGTGAATCACTGTTTATGTTCATGAAAACAAAGTGTTTTTCCAGGAATCATTCATTTACTGAAAATTGTGTGTTTACAGTGGAACACTGTGGTTCCTCTGACTCAGCTGACCTGAGATCAGTACTCAGAGGAGCCTTCATTCCTGTTTACGACTCCTGTTGTTCTTACTGTTGAAACTTTCAAAACATCTCAGTGTCTCAGACTTGAGCTACAGTTCAGCTTCTTCTAACAGGTTTTCTCTGCTCTGTGTGTGTGTGTGTGTGTGTGTGTGTGTGTGTGTGTGTGTGTGTGTGTGTGTGTGTTTGTGTGTTATCAGGACATGAAACTGGCTGCAGTCATCAACTCTGACACTCTCTAACACCGATAAAGCTGCTGCTTCCTGTATGAGGCAAGCCATAGATCAGATCCCCTGTGTGCGTGCGTGCGTGCGTGCGTGCGTGCGTGCGTGCGTGCGTGCGTGCGTGCGTGCGTGCGTGCGTGCGTGCGTGCGTGCGTGCGTGCGTGCGTGCGTGCGTGCGTGCGTGCGTGCGTGCGTGCGTGCGTGAGAGAGAGAGAGCGTGTGAGGTGTCAGATAAATGTCAGGCTTAAGCTTCTCAAATGAGGAGCAGTCAAACAGAATCTGACTTCATTTGATTCAACATATAGTGTGTGTGTGTGAGGCTGAGCAGCTCTTATCATGCCTAACACACATACACAAACACACACACACAGAGCAGAGAAAACCTGTTAGAAGAAGCTGAACTGTCGCTCCAGTCTGAGACGCTGAACCACACACACCTGTGAGTGTGGGGAAACCGCAGCACTTCATCACAAGCGTTCACACGCTGCAGACATGCACACAGTGTTCATGACCACGGTATCTCACACTCCTCGTGAATTAGTCAGGACCGTCAGTCCTGGCAGCTGTCAGTCAACATGTCAGCCTCATGCTGACCCCCTGTGACCTCTTACCTCCACAGAGGCTCTGGCCATTTTCGACCCTCGCATGTGTTACCTGCTGGACGGTTTCCTGGGGCTGTACGGGCTCATCATCACCGGCATGTTCATCAAGGAGAAGGTGACCAGACACAACTAAAGAAAACCAAACAACACAATGGGACGTGATGATTTATTGTGGCGGTGACCCGTCAGCTCTGCTCTGACTGCTCCTCTGCCTCCATGTTCTCAGTTCTTCACAGTCAAATCGAAGCCCCAGTCAGAGGAGAGGATCTACAGCGTGAGCCTCACACACACACACACACACACACACAGCTGAAGAGGGTTTGGTGTGTTGTGTCAACTTGATGTTGTTGCTGTGCAGCCATTGAGGAATCCACAAGGTGGGGTGTATGACGAGCTGATGCCTGGAGACCCTGAGAGAGGAGCAGGACGAGGAAGAGTGAGTGGACACACACACACTCTCTCTGTGACCATAGATGCTGGGTTGTTGCTGTCCTCACATCTCCTGTTCTGGTTGTAGAACCGCAGAGCAATGCAGGATGAGACGTACACGGTAAAACACATACACAAACACACACACACAGGTGTAGTTGATGTTGTTGTTGACCTGCTGCTGCGTTTTTTGTTTTTTTTCAGGATCTGAAGAAACGTGACGGAGGAGAGTACAGAGAGCTGCCAGTGAAAGGACGAGAGGTGACATAGTGTTGTATGCTTGTGTGTGTGTATGTGTGTGTCTGCATGCCTGCTAACGTGTGTGTATCTCCAGCAGCAGCGTCACAGGAAGAATGAGCAGGTTTACCAGGTGAGTCCCTGAATCATTGATCAGGTTCTAATCACAGTGATTGATCCTCAGACTGACCTAACAACCCCCCCCCAAACCCCGCTCCACCCCAGGGTCTGAGCGCCGCCACCAAAGACACCTACGACTCCCTGCACATGAAGCAGCTGTCTCCTCGTTAGATGTTGAGGAGGAGCAGAGGAGGAGGCTTCGACTACTCCTCCTGCAGCTCCTCCTGCAGCTCCTCCTGCAGTTCCTCCTGTAGCTTCTCCCATCGATCCTCTGGAGTGTCTTCATATCAATCAAGTCCTCATGTCCAGGCAGGAGTCACAGATGCAACTCTTGATCCTTTGATTTATTCCTTGAAGCTTCTTGTGTCTTTGAACAGATTTGAGTGTAGAATAGAAAAGTTTCGGCTCTTCCTGTGTCTGTTTGTAGAAAGCTATCAATGACTTCAGCATTTCCTTATTGATTATCAGTCATTTGATCTGATCCTGAGAATTAGCTTGAATCACTTGCCTCTGTGGTTCAACTCCTGTCTGCTGTAAAAGTCCCTGCACACATTAAACTGTAATAACTAAGAATCAGATGAGTGGCTTTCTCCCTCTTTATCTCTCTCTCTCACACACACACATTTTGTCGACAGTTGTGGCATCAGTCTGTATTATTTTGAGTCACGTGGTTCACCAGGGGTCCGTTTCATAATGCAGGTTCAACAAACCGGAGTCGATCTACTCTGAGACAGGAACCTCTGAGTTTTGGGTTGTAAGCTAGCAGATTGGAGTTAGTTTATTGAACTGAGAGCCTCAGAGAGGAGAACCAGCAGGCTGATGATGGTCAGAACTATGGAAGGAGAGGACATCCCTGGCCGGGAGGTGTGTCCATCACAGTTTCATCGGTTGGAGATCTTGAACCTGCATCGGTCAGTGATTTCGGAGCTTCGGGCTTGCGGTGGTAAAATGTGCTTCAAAACAACATCACCTTGTAATTGTTCAGCTTGGAGTTTCCTCTGTGGTTGGCTCATATCTGGGAGTAGTAGTACCTGCTAATATAAACCTGTTTGAGTGTGATGGTGCCTCCTTGTGGCTGCAATGACCTACTACAGTTCAGGTCCTTCTTGATGTTGAATCATCAGTCTGATGGAGAATGACAATGATAAGAGTTGGTAACGGGACTGTGACAGGTTTTCTCTGCAGGTGGGCCGGAGCTTAGAGGATCGGGACGACGGTCGGGAAGAGCTACAACCTCTAAATATGGTTGAGCTTCACCCTATGACCTCTGAAAGCATCTAGAGTAACCATCTAGAGTATGCATATACCTTTATTTTCAATGGGGAAATTCTAATCAAAGTCAATATCTGTAAACACAGCTCGATTTACACAGTATAAACACGGCTTGTTGTTCACTAGCGTTGAATAGACCCGATCCAACCTTATTGGTCAACCTTGATCACGTGACTAGCGATTTGGCGGAATGAACCAGCTGGCCGTTCCTCTGGCAGCTGGACACACCTGCTCTGATTACCTGGTATGTCGGTCTCATGTTTTCTCGCTTTCAAAGCGGCAGCATGTGGAGGAGCAGAGAAACAGCCCGACAAAGGTAAAACTGTCTACCTTTCCTTTCTGTTCTGTTTCTGTTCTAACCCGAACCCACACACACACTCAGACTCGAAGGTGGGTACACGTTTCGGAGCACTCTCGAAATTTCAGCTCGCTGGAATTTTCTAGTTTCTATATTATACGTAAAATCTGTGTTTCTGTGTATTTGTGTGTAGCACATCGCTGTTAGTCCCTCCCTGGACTAACAGCGGCTCACAGTGATCCTGACAAGGAGCATAACTACTTTAGATGTTACCGACTGCAAACCCGGGTACGGTTGGTTACAGTAAAGTTGTCCCGGCGAATAGCGACCATCCACTTTCTTCTTGTATAAGGATCAGCAGACAGAGTGAAAGCTAATCACTGAGTTATATTTACGGGATGCCTGACATAGCGGAACACAACAATGTTCCTCTGTCGAGCTACAAGTGACTTTTTTTTTAAATTTCCTCTGCTGGGCCATCAGTAAGATTTGCCGTACAATTTAAATAGTCCGCTGCCGTTACCGGAAGTAACAGCGCTGCCTGAGAATCTAGCGGAAATACGTCATCAATTGGTCTGGCATATACCCTGACAAGCGTTGGGTTTATGTAGTCTGTGGTTGGCTGAGCTTTAATTTTGAAAGTCAGAGGGCGGATGCGGATGGTGACGCTTCCGGCAGCAAAAGCTCGCGGAGGATCCTGGGAAACGGAGACCAAAACACCACAAACAGAACAAAAGGCACAGAAAAGGCACAGAGCCGGGGACAGCAACGATTAGAGGAGCCGGTACCGACCGTCAGACCCCAGAGTCCTGGTCCTGGTTCTGGTCTGGGTCCAGGTTCTGCTCTGTTCTGTTCCGGTCGGCTCGGGTCTGGTCTGGACTGGTCCTGGTCCGGATGGAGAGTTCCGGCTCAAAGCGTCGCGACAACAAGAAGTCGCTGAGAGTGAAAGTGATCAGTCTGGGGAACGCTGAGGTGGGGAAGGTAGGACACACACACACACACACACACACACACACACACACACACACACACACACACACACACACACACACACACACACACACACACACACAGAGTGGGGAATTAAAATATCTAACGTGTGTGAAAAGCAGACCATGGAGGGGTTGTTTATATGAAGCACAGAATAGAAACAACAACATGGATCCCATTTATCTAATCAACAATTAACAACAAACAACGCAGGAACATTTTCCTTCAGTGTGTGAAGAAATGAACGTCTGTCTGTCTGTCTGTCTGTCTGTCTCCTTCAGAGCTGCATCATCAAGCGTTACTGTGAGAAGAGGTTTGTGCCAAAGTATTTGGCAACAATCGGCATCGACTATGGAGTCACCAAGTTAGTACACACACACACACACACACACACACACACACACACACACACACAGTTCTGTCGGGGATAATTATGTATGTGTGTGTGTGTCAGGGTGCAGGTGAGAGACAGAGAGATCAAAGTGAATATCTTTGACATGGCTGGGCATCCCTTCTTCTACGAGGTCAGTCTCGCATGTCTCATTCATTCATTCACTCATTTGTTCCAGTTATATTTACTGTTTGTATTTGAACCCTTGTAATGTACAGCAAATAAGACTTAAAACATTGTGTGTGTGTGTGTGTGTGTGTGTGTGTGTGTGTGTGTGTGTGTGTGTGTGTGTCCAGGTGCGTAACGAGTTCTATAAGGACAGCCAGGGCGTGCTGCTGGTGTACGACGTGGGGCTGAGGGACAGCTTCGAGGCTCTGGACAGCTGGCTGGGCGAGATGAAGCAGGAGACGGGCTCCCAGACCAACATGGACAGCATCGTCTTCATCGTCTGTGCCAACAAGGTCTCACACACACAAAAGCTGGTCACACAGCCAGCTGCTGCTGCGCAGACGCTCCAGCGTATCTGTGTGTGTGTGTCCAGGTGGACCTCACAAAGCGGCGGGTGGTGGATGAGGGTGAGGGGCGACTGTGGGCGGAGTCTCGAGGGTTTCACTACTTTGAGACGTCGGCACAAAGCGGAGAAGGAATCAACGAGATGTTCCAGGTATACACAGACAGACAGACAGACAGACAGACAGACAGACAGACAGACAGACAGACAGACAGACAGTCATTCATTCATTCATTCATTCAAGGAAGCCCAGCTTTTCTTTCTTTCTTCTTTGTACTAATTTATCGTTTTATTTGAAGCTTCAGTGTAACGTGTGTGTGTGCGTGCAGGCCTTCTTCTCGTCCATCACTGACATGTGTGAGAACGGGGGGAAGCGTCCGGTGTGTGAGGTCAGCGTGGGCTTCACCAAGGAGCAGGCCGACACCATCCGCCGCATCCGCAACAGCAAAGACTCCTGGGACATGCTGGGGGTGAAGCCGGGGGCCACCAGGTCAGGGGGGGTCACACTGTCTGTCTGTCTGTCTGTCTGTGTGTGACAACAGGTCATGTGACACTGTGTGTGTGTGTGTGTGTAATCAGGGAGGAGGTGAACAAGGCGTACAGGAAGCTGGCAGTGCTGCTGCACCCGGACAAGTGTGTCGCCCCCGGCAGCGAAGACGCTTTCAAGGCTGTGGTGAACGCACGCACATCCCTGCTGAAGAACATCAAATAACACACACACACACACACACACACACACACACACACACACACACACACACACACACACACACACACACACACACACACACACACACACACACACACACACACACACACACACACTCAGCTGATGCTGGACTGAAGCAGCACTGTTTGTCTTTTATTTATATATTTATTTATTGTCGTTCAGCCACATCACTGCAGTGCATCACACACTGTGTCCGCGTTTGAGTGTGTGTGTGTGTGTGTGTGCGTGTGTGTGTGTGTGCGCGCGCGCGCCTGCAGGACTCAGTCACGATAACATTTGTTTTGATGTCTTAAGTGTCAAAGTGTTTTGATGGTTTGAGTCAGAAATGAACCGTGTCGTCGACCAATCAGAAATCAGTGTTAACTCCACAGGAAGTGATGTCACTCAGACCGTTGTGTCCTTCATCTATGTGGTGTAGCTCGCCCTCCTCTATCTTTGTGTTTCTGCCTTAATTGGAAGGGTTCCTCTTCTTGCCTCCTGTTCTCACCTGTTGTTGTTTACACGTCAGCTCCTGCTCGTTTACACATTGATCATTGGTCGATTGATCTAGAGATATATTCTATTGAGATGTGCTGTCACTTTAAAGATGAAAGTAAACCAGATAAAAATATAACTTTCAGTTATCAGTGTTTTTGCATGTTCTCTTTAAAGTCAATAAAATGTTGTATATAAGACCAATGACCTCTCTCTGGGTGTGTTTGTGTGTATGTGTGACAGTCACTGGTGTCTCCTCAGATGTTCACATGATGCCGGGAAACAATTCTGAAACGAGAAACCAATTAAACCATCAAGAGTGAGTGTGTGAGTGTGACTCACATTCAGAACCAGCTCCAGAGTAATTGGCAGAGATTTGTAGATTTGTTGTTTGTTCAGCTTTCCTGATGTTTTGAGAATTTTCTGCCTTGTATCTGATTGATTCTTTGACTGTGACTGACCAGGAACTTTAATCCATCAATCAATGGTTCTGATGAGTCATGCCCGTCTCTACCTCCAACACACACACACACACACACACACACACACACACACACACACACACACACACACACACACACACACACACACACACACACACACACACACACACACACACTGACCTGCTGAAAGTCGTCCAATCCCATCATGCATCTGAGCGCACACATATGCACAGAGTTAATCTCTCCTATTTGGGAGAGGCCATTTGTCTCAATCAGGATCCTGATGGGCTTAACACACACACACACACACACACACACACACACACACACACACACACACACACACACACACACACACACCCCTCTCCACCTTGGTGGTGTGTTATTCATTTCTCTGGATGAGACCTGGAGACTTTGCTCGGCTGTTGCAGGTAAATCAAAGATGAGCTATCAGTCAATAATTGTTTCTTCAATGGTTTCACCTTGTGGACTTTGCTGCTGTGCTCAAGAGCCGAGCACAGCTTCTGATCTGATCTGATCTGATCTGAGCAGCCAAACATGCAGGACCACATGGCGGAGGTGGAAGAGATGGAGAGGGAGCAGAGGTGAAAGGAAAAAAAGAACAGATCAGAAAGAAACAGCAGATGAGGAGAGAGATGGAGACGTGAGGGAGCGCACACACGCGCCTGGGCTGCAGGTAAAATTCCTCCTCACACACACACACACACACCTTATCCCCTGAGTTTCAATTCAGTTTAATTAAACAATGTGGAGCTAAAATTCAGTGACACACAGATCAAATCATACATTGAACTTTATATTAGAATGTGATTAGTAAATGTTCTAATCATTAGATCAGAATCTGACATATTTTTGTGATTGTTGTTGATACTATGGGGTTATGTTTGTAACTCAGTCTATCACCGATAAAGTGATGAAGAAAGATAGATCAACAGTAGAAGAGAGTGAGAGAGTATAACACAGAACTGAGAGAATAACAATTGCTGAAACTCAAACTAGGAAGAGTTCATGTTGTAAAAGTGAAGGACACATTGATCAGAGTGTAACTAGTTCAGTTAACTGGAGCAGCTGCTCAGATCACGTCTGTCTCAACCTTTCACTTGGTGTTTCTCTCTGAGCCGAAGCTTCCGGAGCTGTGACCTGATTGGATTAGACCTGGTCCTGAGGGGCCGGCAGTGAGCCAACTGTCTCACAAACATCACCTGGATCACCTGGATCACCCTCCTTTGGCACTGTGACCTCTGACCTCAGACCTCAGACACTGATCCCAGGTCTGAGGTCAGACTGTCCCTGCAGCCACAACAGGGGCCCATACCACAGGATCATGTCTCTGACTAACTTCTTCTGAATCGGCTCTGAATGTTTAATTAAGATTAATTCAGTTCATTTATAAAAGTAAGGTTGTTCTTTCATTATGTGTTGAGATCAGAGAACAGTTCAGACTAACTTTAAACCAGTTACGTTCTCTGTAGCTTTCACACCAGGACAGTCTGGACTCCGGTCTGCGTAGGATGTTGGGGTTGGATACTTGGTTTGATCCAGTTTGATCTGGTTTGATCCATTTTGATCTGGTTTGTATTTAACAGGACCAGGTCCGGACTGTTCTGGTGTCTTCTGAGTTTATCCCTCCTGTTCTCCTCCAATCAGGAGGAAGCGATGGCAGAGGAGCATGTCATGCTGGAGAACGGAGACTGTGAGCTGGGACGAGGTGACGTTAGCCCCGCCCCCAGGCTAAGCCCCGCCCATGTGACCAGCCCCGCCCCTATGCTGCGGCGGAAGCAGCTGCTGTGGCAGAGCGCGGTGCGTAACGTGATCGAGCAGCATCAGCTCCAGTCTCTGCAGCGCCGCCGCCACCACATCCTGCTGACTGACGCCATCATCGCCGACATCAACAGGTCTGATGATGTCACCATGAGGTCAGGGAGGCAGGGCCTCAGCTCTGACACACGTGTCTGTGTGTGTGTGTGCAGGCAGATCCGGAACAAGGCGTCCCGCGGCTCCCACTGGCAGAAGCGGCGCTCCTCGGCCGCCCGCGTTCACCCGGCGACGCACAGGGTCGCCACGGCAACGCAGCCACCAGCGGGGTCGGCAAGCGATGCCGACTTCTTCCTGTCTAGAGGAGCCACGGTCAGAGGAGTGTTCATCCCCAGCCTGCAGCATACCTTCAGGTACACACACACACACACAATGCTCTGACACCTGCCCTCTGAGGTCTGATCCCTGGCCCCGCCTCCTGGCTCCTCCCCCAGGTGTGCAGAGCTGGAGCGGCTGTACCTGTGCTGCTCCTCAGGTCAGCGCAGCGCCTCCCTGCTGGTCACTCACCTGGTGGATGTCTTGGTCAGGCTCCTCCTCCTGCTGCTCACCTGTCCCGAGGGCTGGACGCACCTCGCCTCCCATTGGCTGGCAGGTCTGTCCGTCATCCTGTGGGCGGGGCTTTGCCTGCTGGCGCTGGGCAGAAGGGTGCTGATGTCATCACCTGAGTGGCTCAGGTACGGAATGTCTCTCTTTACCTGTCTGTCTCCCCTGCCTGCCCGTTGTCACCTGTTTACCTGTCTCTACCTGTCTGTCTTCAGGTGTCTGTCTGTCATCACCTGCCTCTCCCAGCTGCTCCAGGTATCTGTGGGGGTGTTCTCGTGGGCGGAGCTTCACCACACCTGCTACGTCTTTTTCTCCCTGTTCTCCACCTACACCTTGCTGCCTCTCCCCCTCCTCTGGGCCATGGTTGCCGGGGCGACCACCTCCAGCGTGCACCTGCTGCTGGAGACCTGCTGTTACTACGGTGACCGCAGCATCCTCAGGAAGGTCCTGTCTCACCTGCCTCCTCCCCACCTGTGTCACCTGTCTCTTCCCCTCCTGTCTCAGCTGTCTGACCTGTCTCCCCCCTCTCACCTGTCCAGGTGCTGTCTAAGGCGTTGCTCCACCTGGCGATGCAGGCGGCTGGTCTGTCCATCCACTTCCTGTCAGACAGAACGCAGCGTCAGGCCTTCCTGGAGACGCGGCGCTGCATCGAGGGACGTGTTCGTCTGGAGCGAGAGAACCAGAGACAGGTGAGGACAGGTGAGACAGGTGAGAGGTGAGAGGCTCCGAGTGTCTCAGAGTGAGGCTGACAGCGTCCCGTGTCCAGGAGCGTCTGGTGATGTCTGTCCTGCCTCGGTTCCTGGTCCTGGAGATGATCGCTGACATGGCGCCCATCGATGAGCTTCTGCTGCCCCAGCAGCTGCAGAAGGTCTACATCCACCAGTACCGGGACGTCAGGTACCTGAACGCACCACGCTCGAGACTGTAGAGACGTCAGGTACCTGAATGCACCATGCATTAAAACACCAGTTCTCAGTTCTTCTTCTTCATTGCAGCATCCTGTTCGCAGACATCATTGGCTTCACGTCTCTGTCCTTGATTCTCTCGGCTCAGGAACTCGTCAAAACGCTCAATGAACTGTTCGGACGCTTTGACCGGCTGGCTGAGGTCCATCTCCATGGCAACTGCATCACACACACACACACACACACACACACACACACACACACCTCCACCTTGGTGGTGTGTTATTCATTTTACAGTTCATGCTGTGTGTGTGTGTGTGTGTGTGTGTGTGTGTTCAGGAGCACCAGTGTCTGCGTATTAAGATCCTGGGCGACTGTTACTACTGTGTGTCTGGAGTCCCGGAGCCACAGCGCTGCCACGCACGCTGCTGTGTGGAGATGGGCCTCAGCATGATCAGCACCATACGGTACACACACACACACACACACACACACACACACACACACACACACACACACACACACACACACACACACACACACACACACACACACACACACACACTAGGGATGGGAACATTAACCAATACATGTAGTCCTTCAATGGTTTAGTTGCTGTGTTGCTGAGCTGCAGTGTGTGTGTGTCTTTGTGTGTGCATGTGTGTGTGTGTGCTGCAGGTTTGTGAGGCGGGAGCTGCAGCAGGACGTGGACATGAGGATTGGTGTCCACTCAGGCTCGGTTCTGTGTGGAGTTCTGGGTCTGCAGAAGTGGCAGTTTGACATCTGGAGCTGGGACGTGGACATCGCCAACAGCCTGGAGGCAGCGGGGGTGCCAGGGTCAGACACATACACACACACACACACACACACACACACACACACACACACACACACACACACACACACACATTCTCACACAGACAGTCGTGTCAGGTTCTGAGTTCTTTCCCAGGAGGGTCCATGTGTCCCGGGCCACACTGGACTGCCTGGGTGGTCTGTACGAGGCAGAGGCGGGACGTGGTCAGGAGCGCAGTGAGTTTCTACGGAAACATAACATCGACACGTTCCTGATTGGTCCAGTGGGCTGGGAGGAGGCGGAGCCTCCGAAGGTGCGGCGCCCCAGCTATGACGAGATGACTTCATGGAGCGCAGAGCTGCCGTTCGGAGACATCCTGGGAATGAACTTTGTGAGGATCCTCAGAGGGGAGGGGCCGGGACAGGTGTGGGACAGGTGTGTTACAGGTGTGTGTGTTTGCAGATCCTCGCCACCTTCACCAACGGCTCCCTGACTCAGCTGCCCAATCAGATCGCGGTGCAGCGTTCAGGGGCGCGGGAGGTCAACAAGAGGATCTGTCGAGCCATCGAGATCCGCAGCAGTGAGCGGATGAGGAAGGAGCACATCACCACCTTCACCCAGGTGTTCAAGGACTCACACCTGGAGGGGAAGGTAGGCAGTGTCCAGGGGGCGGGGCTTGTCCTCAGGTGGGTGAGGTCTCGGGCGTGAGTGTTTCTGTGTCTCAGTATTCACAGATGAGAGATGAACTGTTCAAGTCCAACATGGTGTGCTCCTCCGTCCTGCTGCTGCTGCTGCTCGCTGTGCAGGCACTCATCCCCACCCCCAGGTACACCTGACACACCTGGACACACCGAGACAGACCTGGACATGTCTAGACACACCTGGACACACCTGACACACCTGGACATGAGTGGACAGACCTGGAGACACCTGGACACTTCCGGACAGACCTGACACACCTGGACGGACCTGAACACATCTGGACACACCTGGTCAAACCTGGATAGACTTGACACACATGGACACACCTGGACAAACCTGACACCCCTGTCTTACCTGTCTCACCTGTCCAATGCCTGTGTGTGTCAGGCTGTGTGTGGTGCTGGTGCAGTTCCTGGGGGGTGGAGGTGTGTACTTCCTGTTGCTGTTGGTGACCCTGGGGGAGGAGTTTAAGCGTTGCCCCGCCCCCCTGCAGACGCTCTGCTGCTGGGTCCATGAGACCAAGCGGGCGCGGACACTGCTCACGCTCACTGCCATCGCGGTCAACCTCGCTGTCGCCTCCGCCGACATTGTGAGTGATGACATCACACCTGTTTGACGTCAGCCGCCTGCTTGGCCAGTCAGCAGCTGAGGCTCTCACCTCTGTTTCCTTGCAGTTGTTCTGTGATTGGTCCAAACTGCAGCTCAATGGCAGTGATGCTCAGGAGGCTCCGCCCACCTACACCTGGGCAGAGGTCAACATCTGCACTCAACCACAGGTGTGGCACACTCACTGACTCACTCACTCACTCACTGACTCACCGCACACAGACACACACACACACACACACACACACACACACACACACACATACACACACACACACACACACTCCTGTCTATGCCCCCTCTTGCCCCCCCAGTTCATGATGCTGAGCGCCGTGGTCGCCATGGTTACCTGCGCCGTCTTCCTCAGGCTGAGCTGTGTGTGGAAGCTCATCGTGCTGCTGCTGACAGCCGCAGTCTACAGCTTCCTCATAGAGACACACAGGTACACACACACATACACACACACACACACACACACACACACACACACACACACACACACACACGCCAGGGACGGGAAGATTAACCAAGCTTCACTGATACAAGTAGAGCAGATGTAAACGGATGCAGTTGAAATCAAGATGCTTCGGGTTAAATGTCTGTTAATAGATAGGGTTAGGGTGAGAAATTCATTCATCATTGTTAATCAGTTAATGAGTTAATCAGCCCCCCCCAGGTCCCAGCAGCTGTGTCGTCGGGGTGTTTGTGTCCTGCTGATGCTAATGTTCGTTGTGCTCGTCCTCTACAACAGTCGACAGGTAAGAGTCACATGGTCTCACTGTCGTTATTAGGTGCAGGTTGTCCAGGTGAGTAATCTTCCTCCTCTTCTTCTTCATTGGTAGCTGGAGGCCACAGCCCGGCTGGACTTCCTGTGGCGGCTGCAGGCCAGGAGGGAAGTGGACGACATGAAGGAGCTGAGAGAAAACAACGAGAGCTTACTGCTCAACATCCTGCCCCCCCACGTCGCCCAGCACTTCCTGCTGCGGGACCGCACCAATGAGGTGTGTGTGTTTGTGTGTGTCTCTCTTATGTGAGAGTGAATTTATATAAAGGTGAATTCATCCCCATCCCCAGCAGCAGCAGTAGGAGGAAAATATGTGTGTGTGTGTGTGTGCAGGAGCTCTATTCTGAGTCCTATGAGCGGGTCGGCGTCCTCTTTGCGTCTCTCCCTGGATTCTCTCAGTTCTACGAGCAGAAAGAAGTCATTGATCAACCGGTCGAGTGTCTGAGGCTCCTCAACCACATCATCAGCGACTTCGACGAGGTCTCTCACACACACACACACACACACACACACACACACACACACACACGATCAGGCCAACAGGTGAAACATTCTGTAACATTCTAAAACATTCATGATTGTGTGTGTGTGTGTGTGTGTGTGTGAGAAGCTGCTGGATGAATGTTATTTCCAGAAGGTGGAGAAGATTAAAACCATCGGCAGCTCATACATGGCAGCGTCTGGTTTGTCTCCAGAGCCTCAGGTGAGTCATACAGGTGAGCTGCAGGTGATATCCCCCTCCAGTGACAAGGTGTGTATAAGCCCCTCCCCCTGTGGCTGACAGGACTGTGAGGATGTGTGGCACCACCTCAGTGAGCTGCTGCTCTTCGCTCTAGCGATGCAGGAGACGCTGCGACACATCAACACACACACTGGGAACAGCTTCCAGCTGCGCATCGGTACACACACACACACACACACACACACACACACCCACACCCACGCCTGTGTGAGGTGACACACCCCTACTGAGGCCTGTGGCTGCGCCCCCAGGTATGGCCCATGGCCCCGTGGTGGCAGGTGTGATCGGAGCCACAAAGCCTCAGTACGACATCTGGGGCAGCACGGTCAACATGGCGTCACGGATGGAGAGCACCGGGGTCAGCGGCACCATCCAGGTACACACACACACACTGGTGTGTCTGTCTCATCTGTTTGTCCATCTGCTCACCTGTCCCACCTGACTGTATCTGTGACCGCTCACTTCACTCTTCTGTGTGTGTGTGTGTGTGGGGGGGGTCCAGGTCCCAGAGGCGACCAGCTGTATCCTGGTGGATCATGGTTTCCTGCGGCAGCTTCGCGGCAGCGTCTTCGTCAAAGGGGTCAGCGAGCGTCACGGGAAGGTGAGACCTGATGACGTCACAGTGATGTCACAGTGATGTCACAGTGAGGTGACAGTGAGGTCACTGCTCCCTCCAGGTGAGGACGTACTTCATGAGCAGCCGTGAGGAGCGGTGGAGTGTGGTGGAGCGCAGTGGGGGGCGGGGCTTCAGCCTCAATAGGAACACTCTGGGTGCCGTGGTCTTCAGCCTGGTGCAGGCCCGCAAACGGGAGAAGCTGATGGAGGAGAACGGAGGCTTCCACCTGGTGGAGGCGTCCTAGGAGGAGCAGGAGCAGCTGAGGCTGAACTTATTCCTCTGTGGTTTCACACACAGACTGAGGGAGCGTATCCAGGACGTAGCATCCGGTTGCCATGGTAACAGATGTGAGGCAGTCAGAGGACAGTCTGGACCGGTGTTAGAGGTAAACAGGTAGAGCAACATGCCACTTCCTCAGTTCAGGGTGTTGATGCTGAGTTTTCCCAGCAGCACCTGAACGCGTCACAGCCAAAAACCTTTCAACAGTGTTTTCATTGTTCAGAAAACTTTAGTGGTAAAATCATGTTATTGTTGTTTTCCTCATGACTGTTTTTGTAACTTGTTTTCAATAGTATTTATATCATCACATTAAAGATTCAATAACTGCAACAAACAAACAAACCTCTGTTCATCATTACTTCTACTCCGACCATTCCCTCTCTGTCTCCTCTGTCACTGTGCTTTATGTATGTGACAAGTTACGCTGACATATGTAAGGCCTGATTCAGGATCAGCTTTTAAACTGTTTCCTGTCATTCTGCAGTGGAAAACCCAGATCCTCACACTCCGAGCAGAATGGATTTGATTGGTCAGTCACATGAACGCCAGAGCAGGCGACACTAATGTGGAGAACTGGTCGAGCCGTGAACAAAACGCAGATCTGAGATTCACAGTGTGAGTGTTTCTTTGTCATCTCACTGTGACTCTCTGTTTCATCTTCTCTAGTTATTTTAATCAGTTTCATCCTTCAGATTCACGTTTTATTTCACGTGTTTCACTTTGTCATTGAATCTGTTCAGGATAATTATCAAGCTGATTATTACCAGGAGGATGAACTGCTGCTAACTCTCTCTTGTACTTAGTTATGATCTTTGTTACTGTTTATAATATTCTATTTGTCCCACAACAGGGAGTTTCAGGTTCATTATTTTATTGTCTGAGAGTCGTTCCAGCTACAAAGTAATGTCTGAAACACTTTAGATTTGAGATGACATGACGTCATTCTCATGCGGTGTTGCGTCATGGCTTCACAGCTGAGAACTGAGCCAATCAGCTGTGAAGAATCAGAGTCAAAGGTCAGAGGTCGTCCTCAGGCAGTCCCAGGTGACGCCTGCGGGGGGCGTGTGTGAGCTGCTCCTCCTCCTCGCCTCTCCTCCTCTCCTCTCCTCCTGTCCTCTGTCCTCTCAGTCTCAGTTAGAGACACTGCAGAGATCATGAGGGAGCAGAACCTGACCAGGCCCCAGCACGGGCCCCAGCACGGGCCCCAGCACGGGCCCCAGCACGGGCCCCAGCACGGGCCCCAGCACGGGCCCCAGCACGGGCCCCAGCACGGGCCCCAGAATGGAAAAGACCCCGATGAGCTTGTTTTCTTCGTCAATGGAAAAAAGGTAAAAAATGTGACTTGTGACTTGATCTCAGCCGTTCTGCGGTCATGTAGCGGTTGTGTTCCTGCTCCTCTGCTGGAGAACCTTCCAGATGTTCCTGTCGTGTTTCAGTAACGTTGAGTAATGTTTCTGCGACTCTGAAAAGTTAACTGGTTAGTAAACAACGGAACAGAGTGTGACTCTGGACTCTGCACAGGTGAAGCAATACACACACACACACACGCACCTCTACTGTGTGTGTGCCTGTGTGTGTGTGTGTGTGTGTGTGTGTGTGTGTTTTTATGTGCTTGCATGTCAGGAAATACAACAACATGCATGGGTGTGAGAGGAGCAGCTCTGTGTTCATAATGGAACTGATCAATAGGTGAAGTTATTGATCAGTAGTTACTGATCAAGCTAACAGCGGAAAGTTAATCATTAACTTTGTCTCATTGTTCTCCTGCAGATTGTGGAGAGAAACGCAGACCCTGAGATGACCCTGCTGACGTACCTGAGGAGGAAATGTACACACACACACACACACACACACACACACACACACACACACACACACACACACGTTAAACTGCGGTCATACCATTTAATGTTATGGTGCTGCGATCAATCAGTCACAACACTGCGTTTCGTCTTTAAGTCTTTTGTGTCTTTTGTGTGACAACTGTGTCTCTGTCAATGATTGAGTAAACTCACTGTCTGTCTGTGCGTGCGTGCGTGTGTGTGTGCGTGTGTGTGTGTGTGTGTGTGTGTGCACATGCAGTGGGTCTGACAGGCACTAAGCTGGGCTGTGCTGAGGGCGGCTGTGGAGCCTGCACTGTCATGTTGTCCAGATACCAACCAGAGACCCAGCAGCTGCTGTATCCTTCACAGTGTGTGTGTGTGTGTGTGTGTGTGTGTGTGTGTGTGTGTGTGTGTGTGTGTGTGTGTGTGTGTGTGTGCGCGTGCGTGTGTGTGTCAGTGTCAGCTGCAGTCATGTGCTCTGGTCCTCTGATGATCTTGAGACTGATTTCACGTCTTCTTTAACGTCCTCGGTCACTACTCTGCTAATGCCTGCCTGGCCCCGCTGACCTCACTGCACCTGGTTGCTGTGACAACCGTGGAGGGCATCGGCAGCACAGCCCGCAGGCTGCACCCCGTGCAGGTACACACACACACAGCCCGTACAGGTACACACACCCCGTACAGGAACCGCCCACCCACCACCGTACAGGTACACACACTGATGGGATGAAACTCCTCTTTGTTCATATCTCTAGACTGACATCCCTTACATGTTAGATTATGTGTGACTTTATGTGTGTGTGTATGTGTGTGTGTGTTCCAGGAGCGTATCGCTCGGTCTCATGGTTCTCAGTGTGGCTTCTGCACCCCGGGTATCGTCATGTCCATGTATGCTCTGCTGAGGAACAAACCCTGGCCCAGCATGGCCGACGTGGAGGAGGCCTTCCATGGTACAGCATGCGCGTCAGTGTGTGTGTGTGTGTGTGTGTAATCACAGCAATGTGTGAAATGTGTGTGTCTGACACAGGGAATCTATGTCGCTGCACTGGGTACAGACCCATCCTGGAGGGATACAAAACCTTGACCACAGTGAGACACTCACACACACATGCACACACACACACACACACACACACACACACACACGCACACAGTGTAACGCCATCTGTGTGTGCTTGTGTGCAGGAGGGTGGATGCTGTGGTGGGCGAGGACGAGAGAACGGCTGCTGTCTGACCAATGGGAGCACAGCAAAGGAGGAGGCTGAGGTGTGTATGCGTGCGTGCATGCGTCCGTGTGTGCGTGTGTGTCCGTATGTCTGATCCTCCTGTTCCTCTTCCTCCAGGACTCCTCATCCTCTCTGTTCGATGCCTCAGACTTTGCACCCTTTGATCCGACACAGGAAGTCATCTTCCCTCCAGAGCTCATGGTAATACATGGGCTAAACCAGCTCATTGATCGTTGATTATTGTGAACTTGATTGGCTTTAATCAGACTGCTGTCTGCTGCATCCTCCAGGCTCTCTCCAAAGGTCAGAGGTCACGCTCGCTGTGTTTCTGTGGCGACCGGATGACCTGGCATCAGCCTGATAACCTGGATGACTTCCTGCGCCTGAAGTGGGAACATCCTGACGCTCGGGTGGTGGTGGGGAACACGGAAGTGGGTCAGTCTCACACACACACATACACACACACACACACACACACACACACACACACACACACACACACACACACAGAAACTTGTTGATTTATTAAACCTCCTCTCTGTGTGGTCGTCAGGTATCGAGGTGAAGTTTAAGAACATGTTGTATCCTGTGATTCTGGCTCCGTCCTTCATCCCTGAGCTCAACTCTGTGACACACACAGACTCTGGTGAGTGATGACATCATCTACCGCAACGTCAGCTGCAGTGATGATGTCATCTACAGTGACGTCAACTGCAGTGACATCATCTCTCTCTAGGCATTGTGTTTGGCGCTGCCTGCACCCTGAGCCAGGTGGGGGCGGAGCTTAAACAGGCGGTGGATGTCCTCCCTCCCCAGCGCTGCCAGGTGTTCCTGGCTGTCCTGGAGCAGCTGCGCTGGTTCGCTGGGCTGCAGATACGCAACGTGGCGGTGAGACAAACACACACACACACCTGACAGGTAGTCCAGCAGACCTGGAAAAGTCGCATAGAGTCACAGCAAACACAAAAGTTGTGCAACTACAGGGACAGAAACTAAAGCACACACCGAGGGATCTTTGAGCCTGTGTCAGTGATCGACAGTGCGTTGTTGTGTGTGTGTCTGTGTGTGTTTGTGTGTGTGTGTCTTTGTCGGCGTGTGTGTGTGGGTGGGTGTGTTTGTGTTTTCAGGCTATCGGGGGGAACATCATGACTGCCAGCCCCATCTCTGATCTCAACCCTGTGTTCATGGCAGCAGCCTGCAAACTCACACTAATGGACAAGGGTACACACACACACACACACACACACACACACACACACGTTCTATTTATTCTTGTGTTATTCCAGGAATCTATTTCATCAATGTGTTACTATTCACTGAGATCAGAGTTCACTGGTAAAACAGCTACAGACACATACTCATACACACACAGTCACACATGCTTGATTTGTCGACTGTTTAACTGTGGATCTGTTTCTTTCTGAACCATTTGAAGTCATTAACTGTGAAACTCTTTCACATGTCTGATGATGTCACATCACACTGATGTTGTGGTGCATTCAGGGTCCCTGTCTGCTGACCTCTAACCTGTGTGTGTGCGTGTCAGATGGGAGTCGTGTGGTTCAGATGGATGAGGGTTTCTTCACCAGCTACAGGAAGACGCTGCTGCGGCCGCAGGAAGTGCTGCTGTCCATAGAGATCCCTTATAGCCAGGAGGTGAGGCCACGCCTCCAAATATCCGGCCCCACCCCCACCCCTCAGTCTGAGCACACCGAGGCCAGAACCAGAGCCAGGCCATATCTAACCCTCCTCCTCCTCCTCCAGGCTCAGTTTGTCTCAGCCTTCAAACAGTCTCCTCGTCGTGAGGATGACATTAGCATTGTTACCGCGGCGATGAGCGTGACCTTCCTTCCCGGGGGCTCAGAGGTGCAGGACGTGCGGCTGAGCTTTGGGGGGATGGCGGCGACCACAGTGCTGGCTACAGTCACGGCCGGCCGGCTACTGGGCAGGTAACACACCCACCTGTCTGAGTGACAGCTGAAGGGGCGGAGCCTCACTGACACTGCTGCTGCTCCTCAGGCACTGGGGGGAGGAGCTCCTCCAGGTGGCCTGCTCCTCATTGGCTGAGGAGCTAAGTCTGGACCCATCTGCGCCGGGGGGGATGGTGACGTACCGCAGAACGTTGAGCGTCAGCCTCTTCTACAAGTTCTACCTGATGGTTCTGCTGAAGCTCCAGGACCAGGTGAGCTGCATGCCCTGAGCCGCTGGGGCAGACGCTCGCACAGGGTTAGCTAACGCTGTGTATGTGTGTCAGGGCGTCGACGTTCAGCCGGTGCCGTCAAACTGTGTCAGTGCCACTGAGATCTACCACCCAGAGACACCCCGCAGCGTCCAGCTGTTCCAGGTCTCCCTCTCTCACACACACACACACACACACACACACACACACACACACACACACACACACACACACAGAGTTTCCAGCTGTCCCAGGTCTCTCACACACACACTCAGCATCCAGCTGTTCCGGGTCTGACACGTTGACATCATGCGTGTCCTCCAGGCGGTGCCCCCCCAGCAGAATCCTGAGGACGTCGTGGGACGTCCCATGATGCACCTGTCGGCTCTGAAGCAGGCGACGGGGGAGGCGGTCTACTGTGACGACGTTCCGATGTACGAGAACGAGCTGCACCTGGCACTGGTCACCAGCTCCAAGGCACACGCCAACATCATGTGAGGAGCCCACACACACACAAGCAGAGTGCCTCACACAAACACAGCCTCACCCAGGTGTGTTTGTGTGTCACTCAGCTCCATAGACACTTCTGCTGCCGAGCGTCTTCCTGGGGTCGTCTGTTGTGTCCTAGCAGACGATGTTCCCGGCAGCAACTCCACCGGCCCCGTCATCCATGACGAGACCGTCCTCGCCCGAGACCAGGTGAGTGTTAGCCCCGCCCCTGCAGGGCAGGAAGCCCCACTGTATTCAGGTAGCTGACCTGCCCCTCCCCTCAGGTCACCTGTGTGGGACACATCATCGGCGCCGTGGTCGCTGACACGCAGCTCCACGCCCAGAGAGCCGCGAAGGCCGTCAGAGTACAGTACGAGGAGCTGCCGGCCATCATCACCATCCAGGTAGTCCACACACCTGACACTCCTGACACATCCTGGATATGCCTGGACACCTGGATACACCTGAGACCTGCTCTCACCTGCTCCCAGCATCTCACCTGTTCAGGTGAATAACATGGCATTGTTGTGATTGGCAGGAGGCCATTGCAGCCCAGTCCTTCTATCAGCCAATCAGAACCATCCAGCATGGAGACGTGGAAGCGGGGTTTGAACAGTCCGATCACATCCTGGAGGGTAGCGTCTGTCACCTGTTGACCCCTGCTGATCAGCCTGACTGATTATTGATTGATGGTCGATTGATGATTGACAGGTGAGATGCACATTGGAGGTCAGGAGCATTTCTACCTGGAGACCAACGTGACTCTGGCCGTTCCACGAGGAGAGGATGGAGAGATGGAGCTGTTTGTTTCTACCCAGTCAGCCTCCAAAACACAAGTTGGTCTACAGAACAGCATGGTGAAACACATGTGTCTCCAACATTCTGTCAGGTGTAACTGTGCGTTTGTGTCGTTGTTCTTGTCTTTGCTGGGCAGTCTCTGGTGGCACGGGCGCTGGGCGTCCCTGACAACCGCGTCGTGGTGCGGGTGAAGAGGATGGGTGGCGGCTTTGGGGGCAAGGAGAGTCGAACCACCATCCTATCCACGGTGGTTGCCGTGGCAGCCAACAAGTACTTCACTCAGTGATGCTGCGTCTCCATGGTAACAAACCTGTAATGTGTCTCCATGATAACGTGTGTGTGTGTGTGTGTGTGTGTGGCACAGGCTGCAGAGGCCTGTGCGCTGCATGCTTGACAGAGACGAGGACATGTTGGTGACTGGAGGACGACACCCGTTCTATGGGAAATACAAGGTGGGGGCGGCCCCTGGTGGAGAGGAGGCTCCTGTTTTTCTGTGGTTCAGGCTGACAAACTCTTCTTCTTCTTCTTCTTCTCCTCTTCTGTCCAGGTGGGCTTCCTGTCCAGTGGGCGTGTCAAGGCTCTGGACGTTCAGTACTACAGTAACTCAGGGAACTCCATGGACCTGTCACTGTCGGTCAGTGAACACAAACACCTCAGGCATTCACTCTGACAGGATGTGACAAGATGTGGCAGGATGTGCTGTGATATCCTGTGTGGCTGTGTGTTCAGGTTATGGAACGTGCTCTGTTCCATATGGAGAACTCCTACCGCATCGCTAATGTGCGTGGCCGTGGGTTCTGCTGCCGGACCAACTTGCCGTCCAACACAGCGTTCCGAGGCTTCGGTGGTCCTCAGGGAATGATGGTGGCCGAGAACTGGGTGACAGACGTGGCTCAGAGTCTGGGCCGCTCCACCGAGGAGGTGCGTATGGTTACGTTGGGTTACCTTGGGTTACGTAGGACTATGTGAGGTGAGGTGAGGGGGAGGGCGCCATTCTCTCATTGGCTCATCCTCCCTCAGGTGCGGCGTGTGAACCTGTACCAGGAGGGAGACTCCACCCCCTACAATCAGCTGCTGGAGCAGCTGACACTTGATCGCTGCTGGGATGAGTGTCTGACACGGTCCCGCTACAAGGAGCGCCGCTCCGCCATCGACCAGTACAACAGGTGGGAAATGGAGCTGTTCCCATGCGAAGGGAACTGGGGATGAGATAGAAAATTTCAAATCAGAAACTAGTGATGCTTCATTCAAGTCCTTGTTCCTTTTGCTGAGACAAGAAATCAATGATTCCTCATATTTTATGCATTAAGGTGATTTTCAGAATAAAAGCATGACCCAACATATTGTGTTCCCGAGTAAAATGCAGCTAAAGCAGCATAGTTATTATTATTCTGATTGGTTTCCTGTCTCTGTGGCATCAGGATGAACCGTTGGACCAAGCGAGGCATTGCCGTCGTTCCCACAAAGTTCGGCATCAGCTTCACAGCAGTCTTCCTCAACCAGGTCTGGCCCCACACCCTTTACCCCCCCATCCCTACTCAGGTGCAGCAGGTTGTGATGTGTCCCCCCCCCCCCCCCCCCCCCCAGGCCGGAGCTCTGCTCCACGTCTACACCGATGGCTCAGTGCTGCTGACGCACGGAGGAACTGAGATGGGACAAGGGCTTCACACCAAGATGGTTCAGGTGCTCTGCCCCCTCCTTTAAGCCCCGTAAGCCCCCTTAAGCCCCTATCTTTGCCCCCATTTAAGCCCCTCCCCTCTCTAAACTCCACCCCATCCTTTAAGCTCCTCCCCCTCTCAGAGCAGTAATATCAGTTTTAATTCATCCACCCCTCCATCCTGTTTGTTCCAGGTAGCCAGCAGGGTGCTGGGGATCTCCAGCTCCAAGATCCACATCTCAGAGACCAGCACCAGCACGGTGCCCAACACCAGCCCCACGGCCGCCTCCGCCTCCTCTGACCTCAATGGAGGCGCAGTGCAGGACGCCTGCCAGCAGCTGCTGCAGCGCCTGGAGCCATATCGCCTCCAGAACCCAGGAGGGAGTTGGGAGGACTGGGTTAGTCCCAGCTGCTCCTGCTGCTTCTCCTCCTGCTCCTGCTCCTGCTCCTGCCCCTGCCCCTGCTCCTGCTCCTAACCCTGCTCCTGCTCCTGCTCCTGCTCCTGCTCCTGCTCCTGCTCCTGCTTCTCCTCCTGCTCCTGCTCCTGCTCCTGCTCCTGCTCCTCCTCCTGCTCCTGCTCCTCCTGCTCCTCCTGCTCTTCCTACTCAGTCTCTCTGGTCTCTCTGTTCCAGGTGAAGGCTGCCTACTTTGACAGAGTCAGTCTCAGTGCCACCGGCTTTTACAGGTGAGTCAGACTGAGCTGAGTCTGTAGGGTAGGTTAGATTAGTTTGGGTTGAGTTAAGTTAGGTTTGGTTAGGTTAGGTTGGGTTAGGTTTTCTCATTAGCTCCTCGGAGAGCTGCTCCTATCCTAGCACTACACCATGACACTCCTTCTAGACCCACCCTATGTACCTTGTTACTCTTCCTCTTTGTAAGTCGCTTTGGATAAAAGCGTCTGCTAAATGCATAAATGTAAATAAATGTAAATGTAGGTCTCTGTCCGCTGCAGGACTCCAGACCTGGGCTACGACTTTGACACTAACTCAGGACGAGCCTTCAACTACTTCAGCTACGGAGTGGCCTGCTCTGAGGTGGAGGTGGACTGTCTCACAGGAGCGCACAAGGTGACCTGTACTATCACTACCATGTCTAGCCTCACCAGCATCACTGGCACCACTGGCACCACTGGCACCACTGGCATCACTGGCATCACTGGTTAGTTCCCACTGTGTTGTATGTTGTAGAACCTGAGCAGCACCATCGTGATGGACGTCGGTCACAGTCTGAACCCAGCCATCGACATTGGCCAGGTCAGTCAGTTAATCAACTAGTCAGTCAGTTAATCAACTAGTCGATTAGACTGTTAGTTCCAGAGATGACTCTGTGTCATCCCCAGGTGGAGGGGGCCTTCATCCAGGGTCTGGGGCTCTTCACCCTGGAGCAGCTCAACTACTCCCCTGGGGGGGTCCTCCTGACCCGGGGCCCCGGCTCCTACAAGATCCCAGCGTTCGGAGACATTCCCACCGAGCTGACGGTGTCCCTGCTGAGGGACGCTCCCAATTCCAAGGCTGTGTTCGCCTCCAAGGTAGGAGGCCTTCCTCCTCCTCCTGCTCCTCCTACTCCTCCTGCTGCTCTTTCTCCCCTCGACAGACAGACAGATCATTGTATAATGAACATAGTTAACCTGTTAACCTGTTTACCCCCCAGGCGGTGGGGGAGCCTCCTCTCTTCCTCGCTGCCTCTGTCTTCTACGCCATCAAGGACGCGGTGGTGGCGGCGCGGGAGGAGGTGGGGCTTCAGGGCCCCTTCAGGCTGGATAGCCCTGCCTCCTCAGAGAGGATCCGCTCCGCCTGCAGCGACCAGTTCAGCAGACTGGTAGGAGACCAGAACCCACTGGTTAACACACCCTGACTGGTCTACTGCTGCAGGTCTCACTGTGTGTGTGTGTGTGTGTGTGTTGCAGTGTCCTCCTCCTGAGCCCGGATCCTTCAAACCCTGGTCTGTGCAGGTCTAGACGCACACACACAGGCTGGGCAGAGACGTGTGTGTGTGCTTGATGAAGAAACTGCTGCATGTGTCTCAACTCAGGAAGAACTCTCACCTCTACACACACACCTCTACACACACACCTCTACACTCACCTCCACACACACCTCCACACACACCCCTACACACGCCCCTAAACACACACCACTACACACACCTCCACACACACCTCTACACTCATCCCTACACACACCTCCACACACACCCCTCTACACACCTCTACACGCACCTCTTCACACACCTCCACACACCCCTCTACACACCTCTACACACATACCTCAACACACACCCCTAAACACACACACACCTCTACACACACCCCGACACACACCTCTACACACAGCTCTACACACACCCCTACACATACACACCTCTACACACACCCCTACACACACCCCTACACACACCTCTACACACACCTCTACACACACCCCTACACACACCTCTACACACACCTCTACACACACCTCTACACACACCCCTACACACCCCTACCCAACCTCTACACACACAACCCTGCACACACCTCTACACACACACACCCCTACATACACCTCTACACACACACACCCCTACACACACCTCTACACACACCTTTACACACACACACCTACACACCAACATGTGACTCATGTGTGAGCTGCTGAAATGAATAAAGAGGATGCAGCATCCAGCTCCTTCTGTGTGGTTCTTGTGAGGGCTTTTATTGTGGTGGGGTTTCTGCATGGGTGCTGCTCTTTTATTTAGAAAGGTATAGCAGGGTGCCATCAGCCCCTCCCCCTTATCAACTGGGTGTCAACTGTGAGGGGTCAGTGTGAAGTGTGTGTGTGTGTGCTGGTCTGCAGAGCTCCTCCTGCTCTACATCAGGTCACGTTCTGTCTCCATCTCTGCAGATCTGCTTCAGGACGTCGCCCATCATTTCTCACTATTTTCAGTTTTTATTTTCACTTTTTAGAATATTTATTGATTTGTCTGTGGATTTATCATCATCTTTCCTGTCAGAGGCTCTTTAGGAGTTTTAGTTCAGACTAGACTAGACTGGGACACTCAGTCTCCCTCTTGCTCCTGGTTCTGGTTCTGGGTCATGGCCCCTCGAAGGATGGAGACCAAACCTCTGATCTTTTGCCTGAAGATGCTGCTCCTTATCTACTCCTTCATCTTCTGGGTGAGACAGGGTGGATGTGTGGTGTGTGTGTGTGTGTGTGTGTGTGTGTGTGTCTGTCTGTCTGTCTGTCTGTCTGTCTGTCTGTCTGTCTGTCTGTCTGTCTGTCTGGCTCAACTGGTCCAGATCTAATCTGGGACTTAGTCTCATGATCAACTTCTGGTCCATGTTTAGTGTCCAGGGTGTGATGCCACATATAAGTGATGATGCTAATGCTAATCCAGGGAGTGTGAGTGTTTCTGTGTGTGTGTGTGTCCTGTCGCATGTGTGTCACTTTGTCACCTGGCTGTCACAGTCCTGACTGAGTCATAAGATGCCCACTCACTGCTCTCTCTCTAATTGGCTGGCTGTGCCACCCCCCCTCCCCCCCACACACACACCCCCCTCCAGGTGACAGGTGTGCTGCTGCTGGGGGTGGGGCTGTGGTGGGAGCTGATGCTGGGCCCCTACAGCCTGCTGCTCTCCAGCGCCCCCCCAGTGGCCCCCCTGGCCCTGGCTGGGGCCGGAGCATCCATTGTCCTGTTCGGCCTGCTAGGCTGCTGGGCCACCTGCAGGGGGCGCCCCTGGCTGCTGCGCCTGGTAGGTAACTCAGGTTACATGACCACCTACCACCTGACTAAGGTCACATGACACATCTGACTAAGGTCACATGACCATCTGACACAGGTCACATGATGCTGATAATGTCACCCTGTGACCTCTGACCTCAGTACGCTGTCTTCCTGTCCCTGGTCTTCATCACGGAACTCATCGCTGGAATCTCAGGATTCATCTTCCGCCACGAGGTGAGACACCCATACACACACACATACACACACACACACAAACACACACAGGTGAACACAATCTGTGAGGATCCATCTTGCAGTATGTCCGACTCTGGGTTTGTGTTCCAGATCAAAGGCTCCTTCCTGAGCTCCTACAGTGATGCTGTGATGAGATACGATGGGAGAGATGAGACGAGTCTGGCAGTGGATGGAGTCCAGCGCAGAGTCCGTGTTCTAGCATGTTCTAATGTCTTCCAACATTTTCTAACGTGATCTAGCGTGATCTAGTGTGATCTCTGTGTGTCCAGCTCCACTGCTGCGGGGTGTATAACTCCTCCTCCTGGCTCAGCTCCTCCTACTTCCCTCTGTCTGGGTTTCCTGCCAGCTGCTGTGTCAGCTCCAGCGACTGCAGCCAGGACGACCTGAGGAACAGGACCAGGGCAGCCAGCAAGGTGTTCCAGCAGGTAGAGAGACGTTGCTCTGATATGAGCTCCATCATGCAGTCATCATTAGAGTGATGTCATTAACCATATGTGGGCTAGCTGTGACATCACTGACAGGCTCCTCCCCCAGGGCTGCTTCCAGCTGGTGACATCATCCATTGAGGGGAACATGGGGGTCATCGCCGGGGTCACCTTTGGAGTCGCCTTCTCTCAGGTAACAACAACAACAACAGTAACAACAACAAGTAGAATGTGACACCTGTGACCTCACCTGACCTGTGTGTGTGTGTGTCTGTCTGCCTGTATTGTGTGTGTGTGTGTGTGTGTGTGTGTGTGTGTGTGTGTGTGTGTGTGTGTGTGTGTGTCAGCTGCTCGGCATGTCTCTGGCCTGTTGTCTGTCTCGCCTCATCAATGCCAACCAGTACGAGATGGTTTGACAGGTAACACACACACACACACACACAGACACACACTTTGGTACACATTATTGATTATTTGTTATTGATGATTGTTTCTCTCTCACAGGAAACACATGAGAACGCATGTGACCATGGAAACCTGGAACACACACACACACACACACACACACACACACACACACACACACACACACACACAAAGTTATTGACTGAGTCATGATTGATTGACTGGTGGATTGATTCATTGATGATTGGTTGATTGATTGACAGGAGCTGAAGGCTCAGACACAGTTCAGGAATTTAAAACCACAGATGTTTTACTTGTTGTTTTCTCTGCTTTTAGAATCAATAAAAACATTTGAACTAAGCTGATCTCTCTCATTTCAAAATTATTGTTTTAAATATTATTCAAAAACTGAAGCAAAAAGCTGTAACTGTAACATTTAAAACAGTACAGTGTTGTACCAACAAAGTGTAATTATAGGAGGTAAACATTAAATGTGTGATATGTTTAGTGTTTTAATCTGTGTATTTCCTGTTGCTATTGTTTTGCCTGAATTTTTTACAGGCCGGAAGTACATCCGCCCCGGAAATGACGGCTAGCTAATAGTTCAACATGCTAGCGGCTTCCGCTAGGCGCTTCAACAGCCGAAGAAGACGAAGATAGAGCGACAGAGACAGTGAGGAAGAGCAGAGGAGATGGATTTATCGGTTTAACTGGTTTAACTGGCTGTGAGTTAAACAGGTTAATCTGATTTAAATGGAGTCAGAACGAACTGTGAATGTTTCTGTTGCAGTAGATCACCATGCAGCTGCTGCAAACAGCTGATCTACGAACAGTTTGTTTGTGATTAGCCGATCGGACTCTGGAGCTGCTGGAGAACCTGAGCAGACCAGGAGGTTCTGGTCCAGGAGCAGGTTGGTCCAGTTCGTCGGTTCTTAGGAGGTTTGAGAACAAAGAGCTGCAGGTTTGTGACCTTTAAACTTCAAGTGTCTGTTCATGATGAAACCTGCTTCACAGATGATAGCTGAGAATTCTGCAGCTTATTCAGAACACGGTAACTCGTGTCCTGACTAAAACCAGACAAAAAAATAGTCCTTCTCCTTGTCTATAGAGCTCTTCATGGTCTGGCACCCTCTTATATCTCAGACCTGATAAAACCCTATTTCCTCATTAGGACACTCAGTTCTCTGAATGCAGGCCTACTTGTGGTTCCAAGAATCTCTAAGTCTAGATGTGGAGCCAGAGCCTTCAGCTACCAAGGCCCTCTGCTGTGGAACCATCTCCCAGTCTCTGTCCTGGAGGCAGACACCCTCTCTACCTTCAGGAGGAGGTTACAAACCCTCCTCTTTGACAGAGCCTACAGATAAGCTCCTCGACAGGCTGCTATAGGTTGAGTTTGCCAAGTCTACACTATTTCTACTCAACTTCTGTTCCATAATCTAAACTGCATCAGTCCATGTATCTCTCTATACTGTCTTCTTCTGTCCCCCTGTCCATCCTGGGGGAGGATCTCCTCCTCTGTCTCTCTCTGAGGTTTCTCCTTGTTTTCCCTGTCAGGGTTCGTCTTGGGAGTTGTTCCTCAGCCTTTGCGAGGGTCTAAGGACGGGGTGTTCACTGTGGACATGTTGCTGTTATAAACTGGCACTCAAAAATAAAGCTGAGTTGAAAAGTGATTAATAGATCCTGATGAGCAAAATATGAGTTTAAACAGCTGGTTTATATTATTACAATATATTCCATAGTCGATCAGCTCTAATCTGTATAATGTATAAAATATGTTGAAAGATACAGTTGACATGGTTCACAGGGATGAAACCTTTCGGACAATATTCACAGTTCAGAAGCAGAAGTTTGACTTCCTTCTCCAAACTGAACTAAATGTCTCTGTCCTCAGCTGAAGAGGAGCTGAGGAGCAGCATTAGACCATGATCAGCCGGTCCACCTTCACCATCCCTGTGAAGCAGGAGGAGGAAGAGCAGGTTCATCATACTCTACAGGTAAAGATGGAAGAAAAAGAAGAAGAAGAAGAGGAGGCGGAAGAAGAAGAAGAAGAGGAGGAGGAGCAGCTTCAGAGTTCTCCTCTTTATGATGTTGTGAAGATAAAAACAGAACCTGAGGAGGAGGAGGAGCAGTGGACCTCACATCTTCATCAGCAGCATGAGGATGTAAAAGAAGAACATGAGGAAGAGGAGGAGCCTCAGAGTTCTTCATTGTATCACACAGTGAAGGTAAAAACAGAGGAGGAGGAGCCTGCAGCTTTGAGTCTGTGTGACCTGGAGATGAAGGCAGAAGGTGAAGATGAGGAGGAGGTGTGGCCTGCAGCTCCTCCTCCCCCAGCAGTTGTTGCAGACTCAGACTGGTGTGGAGGTGACACAGATGATAGTGGAGACTGGGAGGAGTGGGAGGAGCCTGCTGGAGCAGCAGCTTCTCAGCCTCAGGACACTGCTCCTGCAGGAGGTGCTGAGGAGAAGCCATTCTCCTGCTCAGTGTGCGGCCGGCGCTACCAGTGGAAGAACTCTCTGGCGGCTCACATGCGTCTCCACTCGGGCCTGGAGCCGTTCTCCTGCTCACAGTGTGGAAAGACCTTCCAGTACCGTGGAGACGTCCGCAGACACATGAGGATCCACACCGGGGAGAAACCCTACAGCTGCTCCTTCTGCAGCCAGAGCTTCACCGAGAGCTCCAGCCTCACCCGCCACATCCGCGTCCACACCCAGGAGAAACCCTACAGTTGTTCCATCTGCAGCGCCACCTTCAGGCTGAGGAAGGTTCTGCAGCAGCACCTGAGGAGCCACACCGGGGAGAAGCCGTATGTCTGCTCCGAGTGTGGGAAAGGCTTCGCTCAGAGCTCCAACCTGCGTTCCCATCTGAGGGTCCACACAGGGGAGAAACCCTTCAGCTGCTCCATCTGCGGCGCTAGCTTCAAACTCAAGCACTGCCTGTTCCAGCACCAGAGAGTCCACACAGGGGAGAAGCCATTCTCCTGCCACGTCTGTGGGAAATGCTTTGCTCAGATTGGGAACCTGACATCTCACTCCAGAGTCCACACTGGGGAGAAACCCTTCAGCTGCTCGGTGTGCGAGGCCACATTCACAGTGAGGAGCTCCCTGTCCAAACACATGAAGACGCACACAGGAGAGAAACCGTTCAGCTGCTCCATCTGCAGCAAGAGCTTCGCTCTGCATGGATACCTGAGGAAACATCTGGCCGTCCACACCGGAGAGAGGCCGTACAGCTGCAGCGTCTGCAACAGGAGCTTCACTCAGATGACGCACAAGAAGAAGCACAAATGTGTTGGAGAGAGAAAGGGAGAAACCAGCGGAGCTCCACCCAGAGGAGACCACACCAGTCAAGCTGTTCAACCTGTTGCAGGTTGCTCAGACCACCAAGAGGCGAGAGCAGCACAGTCGGGACCAGAACTAGAGGAGGGCAGGAGTTCAGAGGAGAACTGAGCACCAAGTGACGAGCAGAATGGAATATGCCTTTTGTCTTCCAAAGGAAAGAAGATGTTAGATGCCAGAGATCTGGGTCTCTGGCTGCTTCTTGAAGGTGAAGTTGTAGCTGCAGACTGATGTTTAATTTATTCATGCTTGTGTAGACTCTTTCTACACATGCTAACGACATGACTCTTAGACCTTATTTATCATCTTAACATTATTATAAATCCTCTCATTATTATCATTGTTTCTTGTAGTGTGTGTGTTTGTATTTTGATGGACTGATTTGAACTTGGACTGTAGCTCAGACTGATCTTCATCATGTCACTGAGTCTGACGGTGACATCTCTGCACTTAACATGGCAGAATAAACAAACATGTATGAATGTCTGTGATGTCACAACTTGTCACTGGACCCTAACTATAACCTGGAAGCAGCTCTGCTCATGAAGTGCTGAAGTTGCTTCTCTTCTGTATCAATCACCAGTATTTGATGTGATTCTGTTCCAGATGTGGTCCTCCTTAAGGCCCACATATGCTTCCACACCAGCGTCTGCTGCGTGGCGCAGCCTGAGCCTCCAGCATGGTTCTGCCGCAACTCTGTAATGTTCCGCCCGACCACAGGGGGTCCTACAAGTCTCTGCACCCGGAGCAGGCAAAGAAGAGATCGTCTTAAAATAGGGATGCTACTGAGTCAAAAGGGATGTGTACTACGATCTCTCTTCCTCTCCCCATGTGTGTGAGTCGCAGGACCACACACAGGGCAGCCTGTGCAAAGCACCAGTCAATTGAAAATGTGACATTTTAATGAATCTAAGCGTCATTAGAGGACATGTCCAGGTCAAAGTGGACGTTTAGTGCCCGTGTTTAAACATGGATCATAGCACTTCACTGCTTCAGATGTAGGACCAGGAGTCCAGATGAAGCAGCGTTCCTATTGGTCGATGTCTCTGGTCTGATGTCTCCATGACAACCAGCAACAAACTGAGCTCTCCACGTTGTCAACAGGGTTTTGAGCGCTGGACTCCTCCTACTGGTGAGGTGACTCCTCCTACTGGTGTGGAGACTCCTCCTACTGGTGAGGTGACTCCTACTGGTGTGGTGACTCCTACTGGTGTGGTGACTCCTCCTACTGGTGTGGTGAGTTCAGTAGGGTGCATGTGCAACCAAGGTGGCGTTGGCACGAGGTCTCAACTTTTTCCCTGCACAAATCCATCTGCACACCACCCCAAAACTGCGCAGCACACTGGGGCCTTTAGTGTTCATTCACATGAACCTGGAGCTGACACAGATCCACAGAGAGGAGACATGATCACAAGGGTCTTTATTACTATCTCAACACACACACACCCGTGCTCTTCCCCAAAATCCACAGCAGCAGAGCCTCGTTCTCCTCAGGTCTGAACCAGCTCCAGTTTAGATTCAGAAGACGATGGAGTCTCAACTGTCTCTCCAGCCATGAACGATTCCTGCAACACACAGTGGGGTGAGTCACAGCTCTGTGTGTGTGTGTGTGTGTGTGTGTGTGTGTGTGCGTGTGTGTCTCAGTCTCCCTCTCACTTTGTCATAAATGACTTTGACGATGAGTGAACAGCTAGGACACGTGGCCACTTCCTCCCCGTTCTCCAGGTCCTCCTGCGCGCGCGCGCACACACACACACACACACACACACACACACACACACACACACACACACACACACACACACACACACACACACACACACACACACACACACACACACACACACACACACACACACACAGAGTCACGGCTCAGCAGACCTGTAACAACCGGCCCTAATCAATAATTAATCAACCATTGTATGTCCTCAAGCCTCGGTCAGTACTTTATAGATCAACAGTATAACCAGTAAATCTAGTGTGACTGGTATAACTAGTATAAGTGGTATACAGTTGCAGTAGCTGGAACCAATAGTCAGTGATCGCTGGCTCCTACTGTCACATCCTGTACATTCCTGATCACAGCTGATCACCGGTCGATCACTGGTCAGCTGTTAGCATTAGCATTAGCTCCACTCACTCTGCTGATGCTGAACTTGTCTCCACACGGACACGGGAAGTAGAAAGTTTCTGTTTCCTCGTCGAACTCAAAGTCTTCGATCTCCACCTCGTCATGGAACACTGACATGGTGCTGGGGTGGGTTCGGTCCTGGCGGGGGGGTTTGTGTTCCTGGTTCAGGAGCTCAGCTCCAAATTACAGACGCGTGTTTGTGTCGGAGCGTCATGGTGACGTTTTGTGCCGTCTCATGTCAGTGACGTAGTTAACGCAGTACCGCGTGAGACCAACAGAGGGAGCTGAGTGCAAGTCTGACCCACGGGGCAGTCTGACTTTACTGTTTTTCTCATAATTATAACCCTGTAAGAATGACTGAACAGACTGTACAAAGTGATATGTAATAATTAAACGAACTAATGCAATAGTATATATTTAATTAGTTACTACTTGTAATTAATTTATACATCTTTTACAATAACAATTATTACTGTACCTGTTTTCTCTGTCTGAGCTGCTGATTTTGAAGGCACATTTAAATCATTCTCTTTAGTCACTTAATTAGTATTTACTTTAAATAATTCAACAGTTCAATTAGTATTTTTTTCACATTTATTCACAATATAATTATTATAGTGTAATAATTTACATTGCTGCCTCGACGGCTGTTCTGTCTTCTTTGTGTGTCTGTGTGAATTGTAATGTACAAGTTGTCTATATGTATATTGTTATATTGTGTATTATTTACTGTTTTCCATGTGTCTTTATCCGGACTCGTCTCACGGTTTAGTCGTTAGAAACTCTGGCTTTCCATTTTTAAAATGTTTCATGAGCAGTCTGAGTCTAAGCTTGATGCGATCATCAAACCTCCTGTTGACCAGCGCTGATCAGGTTGGGGGTGGGGTTAGGGTTGGGGGTGGGGGGATCCTCTCAGTGGGGGGGTTCTACACAAAGCAGGGAAGCAGCAACTGATGCCATGAAGTTCAAAGGCAGCTGATAACATCCTGTCTGCAGCCGAGCGGCACTCAATTGCTCTGTTGTTCCTGCTGCAGCCAATCACTGCTATAGGGGGACTGGGGGGGAAGTTTGTGTGTGTGTGTGTGTGTGTGTGTGGCGGTGGGGGGGGGGGGGGGGGGGTGGCTGGCAGCTCTCTCTCCTCCTCGTCTCCAGAGCTCAGAGTTTCTCTGGTCCTGGTCAGTCTGAGGGTCCTCCCCCTCCCTCCCCCTCGGCGGGGGGCCAGGGGTATAGCCTGGCCTCGGGGGGGGGTCGGGGGCAGAACAGATGGAGCGCGGCTGTGTGGTGGAGCTGTGTGCGGTGGCGGTGGGGGGGGCGGCCTGGCTGTGTGCGCTAGCAGCGACGCTACGCAGCGCATGGCTGCAGCGCAGCGCGGAGCTGCTTCCCTCCGAGAACTTCAGCCTGGGGCTCTGGGGGGCGTGTGTGGAGCAGGAGGGGGGGGTGCTGGCCTGCAACCCCCACCCCAGCCTGCTGGGCCTGCCCACCCCCATGGCGTTGGCACGGGTGCTGATGTGCGTGGCGCTGAGTGCGGGGCTGCTAGCGCTACTGCTAGCAGTGCTGGGGCTGCGCAGTGTCAACAGCTGCCACCACAAGAGGGCACTGCGGCTGGGGGGGGCGGGGCTTAGCCTGGCTGCTGCCCTGCTGGAGCTGCTGGGGGTGTCGCTGGTGGCCCGACTGGCCGTACAGAGCTTCTTCGACCCCGCCATCCCCGACGTGTTGCCACGCTGGGAATTCGGCGACGCCCTTTTCACCGGCTGGACCGCCGCTGCTCTGCACCTCGCAGCCACCGCCCTGCTGGGCACTTCCTGTCTGGGCCCCCAGGCATCCCACTGTAGCCCCGCCACCCCCATTCCCCTCACCCACCTGGACCGGACCCCGCACCGCGCCAGGACCAGAACTGAGTATGTTTAAGGACCATAAGAGGACCAGGACCCAAACCTGGACCTGGACCAAGAACTGGGTCTGGACCAGAACCTGGACCTGGATCAGGCAGGTTCAGATTCTCTGACTTCACCACGATTACTTCAGTCCAACAGAACACTCTCTCTCCCTGAATCCTCTGTTTCACCTTGGGACATTTAACAAGTGAAAAGCTGACAAGTATATGTGTGTGTGTGTGTCTCAGATGCTGCTCATTCCCTATTGATTGATTGATGATCCCATTGGTTTAAATAATTTCTTGTGAAGAAATAAAAACCAAAGTAATGATATCATGATGACTCCTGATTGATTGACAGGTGTGACAGTAATCTGATGCTGTGATTGTGTGTGTGTATGTGTGTGAGTGTGTGTCTGTGTGCAGATGTTTCCTCACAGCCTCCTTTGTTGTCCCCCTACAAAGCTCTGACTATGAGCTGGAGGAGCTCTGACCGTCAACTTCTCCAGCTGCAGCTCAGTCACCATGTCGACGCTCCACCCACCGACCTGAACCTCTACCTTCACCACCATCTAAACATCTGCCCACAGCTGCAGCTCTGTCACAGCTAAGAATCTATCGGTTTTAATGGTCTCACTGTGTCTGTGGAGTTCTTCTCCAGGTCCAAGACTCTGTGTGAGTGTGTGTGTGTGTGTGTGTGTGTGTGTGTGTGTGTGTGTGTGTGTGTGTGTGTGTGTGTGTGTGTGTGTGTGTGTGTGTGTGTGTGTGTGTGTGTGTCCTGTGATAGACTGGAGACATTAAAGGTAGATGATGATGAATCAGAAGAATTCTCTGGGGTCATGGAGTAGTAAGGATGAGAAGGTTGAGTCGTTATGACGTGATGTATGTGTGTGGCTGCTCGTTTAGCTTCATCAGACAGGAAGTGGAGCTACTGCTCATAAAGGGTTAATCTGATCTAATTAAACTCTTTTTTTCTGTTGAAACAATAAGAGGAGGATGTCTTTCCTTGATTGATGTTTTGATTGACATGGTTGGATTAGAACATCAGAGTGGGACTTTGATGCAAAGTATCTTCAGGTGTTAAATGACATAAAAGTAGTTTAAAATTAGTGTTGAATACTGTTCAGATCAGAGCAGGAGATGGTTCAGGGACAGAGTTAAAGTTAGAAAGCTCTGCCCTCAGCCTCACACCACTGGACCTGGACCAGTACCAGTACCAGTACCAGTGCAAAGTGATGTTCATGCAGGCGTGCCTGGTCTCTGCTGCAGGAAGGAACCAGAGGGATCAAAGCTGAGCTCCAGCTGAGCCTCCTGCTCTGAAAACAACAATACACTCATTAATCACTGAGCAGGGGGCTGACCCACACGTGTGTGTGTGTGTGTGTGTGTGTGTGTGTGTGTGTGTGTGTGTGTGTGTGTCTCAACGCAGTCTGATCAGCAGTTCTAATCGGAAACCTGCCAATCAATCGATTGATCGATTGACAGGTTGTCACTCTGTATCTGAATCACAGCAGCTGAAGATCTGGAGTTAGAGACAGAAGAAACAAACCATCAGTGTGTGTGTTTTGCTTGTGTGGTTGTAATGTGTGTGTGTGTGTGTGTGAGAGAGAGAGAGACATTGTTCCCAGTATTGTAACAGTTTGAAACAAAAGAGTTTTTTCATCTGAATCCAACAACAGCAGAGGACAGGAAGTCATTGAGCAGCTTGCATTGGACTCTGTGTGTGTGTGTGTGTGTGTGTGTGTGTCTGTGTGTGTGTCTGTGTGTCAGTCATTAGAGGACAAACACCACTGAGTCTGAGTTTGATCTGAAACACGTCTGGAACACAAGTGATGAAGAATATTAAGAGATGGAGGAAGGTCTTCATACAGAACAAACATTTAAGGACCTGATGAAGTCTCTGTGTTACATAATCATCATAGATTCTATATTCTATAGATCAAACCATTATTGTTATTATGATCATACAGACCCAAGAAGAGAACAGCTGGTTTAGCATCCTGTTTGCCAGCAACATCGCCAGCCTCCTAATTCTTTCACTGTGTTGGTGGCCCTGTCTAAAGGTGTGTGTGTGTGTGTGTTTGACTGACTGATTTGAGTATGTTCCATGCTTGGGTATATGCCAGACCAATTGATGACGTATTTCCGCTAGATTCTTAGGCAGCGCTGTTACTTCCGGTAACGACAGCGGACTATTTAAATTGTACGGTAAATCTTACTGATGGCTCAGCAGAGGGAATTAAAACTTCAGAAAGTCACTTGTAGCTCTACAGAGGAACATTGTTGTGTCTGCTGATCCTTATACAAGAAGAAAGCAAGAAGAAACCACCCGTACCCGGGTTTGCAGTCGGTATCTCGCTGCGGAAGATTTCCGTGAAATAGCAGGACGGTGGCTGAAGGAGGGAGTCGTGCCATCACTGTTTGAATGGAATTAATTTTCCCTTCCACCACAAAGTCCGGGAGTTAGGGGTTTTTCTCCAGGTAAATACTCCACCAGGCTGCAGCTACACTCATTAAAATGCATATGTTAAGCCTGCAGCTACATCTAAAGTAGTTATGCTCCTTGTCAGGATCACTGTGAGCCGCTGTAAGAAACAGATTTTACGCATCATATAGAAAAAACGGGACGTTCGGTGTCTCGGGAGAATTTATTTCTCCCTGAGCCATCCATGAAAATCTCGGACAATAAGGGAAAACTATCAGTAATTTAAGGGGTAGTATGTGGTGGTGAGGGGATATCTACCCTATTTCCCTGTCAAGTGTTATTAATAATTTGAGAGTATCATACTTCTAAATCAATAATCATCAGCAGTACACGCTTAAATGCTAATGTTGTGAAATGTATACTTTAAGGTTTGCATCTTATTCCTGCCTCATGCTGTAGCCAAGTTAAAGCCGAAAATACCGGTAACCAGAAGTAAACATGCTGGTTGAACTGAAATGCGGAAGAAGACGAGTAGAGTAATTCTTCGAGTTGAGTAATTCTTCGCCTAACGTTTCTATATTCAGGAACTATTCATGTTCCAAATAACTGCTGGTGTAATGTATTCATATTTAACAGCTTAGCGCTTATTTACTTGGTGTGTGCAGTACCTGCCTTTGTCCACGGGGCGGCGCCATGGAGCACATGGAGGCAATCTGTGCCTGTGCTCCTTGACAGCAGAACAAGAACCCAGGCGAGGAAACAGGAAGTGTCGCTCTGCTTTTAGGTGTCACGCTGAAACGCTAAGATGAGAGGAGGAATCTGTATCGTAGCAAGTCAAAAATCGTCTTATTTATATCAATCTACGTTAAGGAGAAACTATAGCGATATCCGACCAAACAAAGAGCGAGGACCGTCGATGTTACTACTTGGCAAGCAGTCTGGCATCGCCAGCGAGCAACTCGGCATTAGCTAGCTGCAATAAACACTGCGCCAAGAGCACAGACTGTGCAAATGTGTGTAACGCCAGTCTTTGCGATTATATTGGCTATTTTTAACCTGCAGAGCGATGCTTCAGGTGAGCCTGCGCCAGTGAACACGTAGCAGTTACACCACAGATTTGTAAAGCACACTTTCTCCATCTGCACAAACTCTGTTTCTTATCTATTTGAAGAATTATCTGCTTTACTCTATATGGGCATGAACCTGCATCACTTACAAGACAAGATAAAAATGTTTCCAGGTACATTTTGAAAAGCTGTTGAAGTAACTTCTTTTGAAAAAGGATGATCATCACATTCATATAGTATTACAATTGTTTTTGGCAATTGAAATAATCTCTGAGGTGCTACGCGATAAAGAAGGAAGTAGATATCAGATTGCGGTCTCAATTTAACAAAAATGTCTTCATACAACCAGGAGAAATAAAGTTATTAGCAAACCTTCATGGATTTGACAGCGCTCATGTTGTCTGGGTTCGGACTGACCCCTGCCGACTCCATGATATGCCCCACAAACTTCATCTTGCTTTTTGAAAACTCACATTCGTTGTTCAGTGTCACTCCTGCACTCTGCAGCCTCCCATCGTGTTCTGCCTGACTGGCACACAGTGCCATCTATGCCCTCTAGGATCTGCTGCATGAAATGTTCAGGTGCTGATGAGATGCCCAAACACCGTCCGAACGGAGTGATGAACATGGTCAGCAGAGAAGATTCCTTGGAGAGTGGAATTTGCCAAAATCCTGAGTGGGCATCCAGTTTTGAGGAGACTTTGGCCCCAGTGAGCTGTCCAGGAGTGTTTTCCACCGAGGTGTTGATGTCTCATGATGGAAGAGAGAGTATCTATCTCTCTCTCTATCTTCCACACGGCAGAAATGCCATGTTCCCTGACCTACTCTGAAGGTGAATGATGTGGTCGTTATTAAAAGCTTAAGTTATTTTCACTTTGAAGCTTTTTTCTTCTTCACCTGCAGTATCTGAGGTCGACCACTGGTGGGCAGCACACACACATATACGCACACACACACACTGCTGAATGCACAGAGACAGGCGGTCATGAGACCCTGTTTTCTCGTCCTGAGCCATGAGAGTCATGAGACACAGAGAAGAGGAGGAGGAGGAGCAGGAGCAGAGGGCCCAAGGAAGGAGACAAGATGGAGGACGTGTCCCGGTGGGTTAGGAGGTGCTGCTGCTGCTGTGAGGAGGAGGAGGAGGATGAAGATCGTAAAGGGAGGAGGGAGGAGGAGCAGCAGCAGCAGCAAGAGGAGGAGGAGGAGGTGATGAAGATGCAGCAGCTTCACTTCAAAAAGAGCAGAAGTTCCACTTCTCTTCCTCCAGCAGAGGTTCGATCACATCTTCACTATTTCCAGTGTAATTGCTTGTTGTTGCAGAGCTCAGTGTTGTTTTTCTGGTTTATTGTTTTTCTGGTTCCTTGAGTCTGAGGAGGCTGCCCAGGTTCTGATGGTGCTGCTCGTCGTGCTCCACGTGGTTTCATATGTTCTTTAGGACACACGTCATCATGTTACACACACGCCACTCACCCCACCAGTTTCTGCAGAAGAATTAAGTCTTGATCCTGATTTTATGAGGTGTTAAGATTGTGTTGGTGTCAAGCTGCTTCCAGACAGTCTGACTGTAAACAGTCTGGAGTGTCCCTGGAGAACCAATGAGAGTCAGAGTCCCTGGTTTTGACCAAAGGTTTATTTTATGTTACCTTAGGTTTCATTGATTCTTGCAGCTGATCTGAGGCCTGGTTACAGCTGGTTAAATGGAGATTAACTCCAGATGAAAAACTCCAGAGATGGAAGTTTAGTTGAAGCTCTTTAACTAGTGTTAGAGAAGAGTTGGAGTTAACTTGAGGATTCTGTAGGTTCTCTGATCAACTGTAAATGGACCTGGAAGTCTGGATGAGACTGTTGCTTTGTTGTCTGCGTCATATGACTTTGTCTCTGTCTGTCTCTGTGTCTCAGCTGGACGTGGACTCGTCCTCTGGGTCCCAGCCTCACTGGTTCCACACGCTGCAGGTCAGAAGGTTCCGGGTCCACCGAGGACGCAGCAACAGTGACCCACTGGGCCGACAGGGCAGCGATGACTTCTTCACCTGGGTTAGCAGCTCAGGTCACTGGGAGACGTAGCTTAGCATCACCGAGCATGTCCTAATTTGTGTCTGTGCTCAGAAACCAGGTCTGCAATTCGGAGCGGCTCATTCCTACGTCAGTCTGGAGAAACTGGGAGAAGGAGCGTATGCATCCGTCTACAAAGGAATCAGCAGGTGAGTCAGGATCAGAGCTCAGGACATGACATCTTCTTGCATGTTTTAACATGTCTGATTCTGTTGTTCCTGTGCAGGATCAATGGGCAGCTGGTGGCTCTGAAGGTGATCCGCGTCAAGACAGAGGAGGGCGTCCCCTTCACTGCCATCCGCGAGGGTGACGCACTCACTCACACACACACACATGCAGACGCTTAAGGTGAAATTATGGTTTACATGTTTTTGTAATGTCGTTTATACGTTTGTTAAATTGGTGATCTGTAAGTGATATTTTTTGTATATATTTATGTAAATTAAATATGCGTGTATTTATATTTACATACATGTAATGTATTAAATAATATGAATATTAAATATATAATTGTTATAGTTATATCAGTATATTTCATTTAATACATCCATTTGTACAAATAATGTATTTTTGCTTGTGTGGTTGTAATGTGTGTGTGTGTGTGTGTGTGTGTGTGTGTGTGTGTGTGTGTGTGTGTGTGTGTGTGTGCGCAGCCTCTCTTCTCAAAGGTCTGAAACACGCCAACATTGTCGTCCTCCACGACATCATCCACACCAGAGAGAGTCTCACGCTTGTCTTCGAATATGTGGTGAGAACAGTTGACCTGCAGGGGGCGCCGAGCACACAGACAGGCTGCCCCTAACTCCTCTCCTCCTCTTTCTTCTCCTCCTCTCCTTCTACAGCAAACAGACCTGGCCCAGTACATGAGTCAACATCCTGGAGGTCTTCACTCCCACAACGTGCGGGTCCGTTCACGTCTCCTCTGCTCTGATTTGTCGATCTGTTGATTGACAGGTTGACCTTTGAAAACCTCTCTCCTGACTTCTGACCTCTCCTCCTGATCTTCCTTCTCCAGATCTTCATGTTCCAGCTCCTTCGTGCTCTCTCCTACATCCACAGTCGGAGGATCCTCCATCGAGACCTGAAGCCTCAGAACCTGCTCATCAGTTACCTAGGAGAGCTCAAGATGGCAGACTTCGGTCAGGCTTGGCCCACAGACACCCACTACAAGATTATACATGTCTGAACATCTTCAGAGCTTCAGGCTCCTTGTTGTCTCACTGATGATGCGGAGGTACTCTCCTCCTCTTCCTCTCCTCTCTCCTCCTCCTCCTCTTCTCCTCCAGGTCTGGCTCGCTCTAAGTCCATCCCCTCTCAGACATTCTCTTCTGAGGTGGTGACGCTGTGGTACCGTCCTCCAGATGTGCTGCTGGGCTCCACAGAATACTCCACCGCCCTAGACATGTGGTGTGTTCCTCACATGTTCTCCTCCACACAGATGTTGTACACACACATTAACCCTGAGCTGTTTGTATGTGTGTGTGTGTGTATGTGTCAGGGGTGCTGGCTGCATCTTCATAGAGATGTTGCAGGGAGCGCCAGCGTTTCCAGGTGATGCAGATGTAATTCAGCAGTTGCAGAAGATCTGGAAGGTGAGAACCACATACACTTACACAGATACACACACACACACACCGTCTCTAAGCCTGTGGCCCCTCTCTAGGTGCTGGGTGTCCCCTCCGAGGACTCATGGCCTGGAGTTTCTCAGCTGCCAAACTTCAGAGCAGGTGAGTCTGATCAGGTGCATGGATGTCCATTAGGAGGTGATGTCAAGCTGTGAAGCCTTCAAAGTTCAGGGTTTTATTTGTGAAAGAGACACAACAAACTGTGTAAGAAAGATGAAAATAAAACACACATAATCAAATAATTGATGTGTAATTATTAGTGGTCTGGGAGGGAGCACTCTTGTTCTTCTGCATGTTTATTGTTCTGCATCATCATCTTATTATTATTATAGCGACAATTCGGTCGACCATATCTCGAAAACAGTTGATTGCACACACACAAATGATACATTAAAATGCGTGGCTTGGCCCCAGCAAGTTTGATCAGCTTTGACCCCAGTGAAGTTGACCAGTTTTTTGTCCCGCTAGGGGGCCATAAGTCTCTCCATAAGCCCCCATTCATTTTCTGACCACTGCAAGTTCAAATTTACTCTTCTACTCACAACTGTGGCCTCTGTTTTCATAGTACACACACCAAATTGCATCAGGGCATTCCTGAGACTCTCCCCTACGGCGTGACAGTGTGCTCATATTCCAGACAAGTGCAAGCGTTGTCTCTGTAGAGCCAAATGTTTATCACTTAGGCAATTTCGTTTTTTCCCATAAGAATGAATGAGATAAACAGAACCCCTCAAACATCCACTACATCGCCATGCTTCGACTTAGAAACTTCATTTTCATTTAAAAAATGAAAGAAACTTGTGGTCTGTTTGTGTACAGAGTTGCATGTTGATTGGTTGTATCCAGTCACTTACTCACTCACTCACCCACCCAGTCTCTCTCGTACATGCATGCACTCCCAGAATGGTGTCTTGTGAGCAATCCAAAGGCAGACAAAGTGCTGCAAACCAACGGCCACACACCCTGGAGCACTCTCGACATTTTAGTGTGCTGGAATTTTCAAGTTTTAAATACTATGAGCATCAAGTACATTATCAGTTACTATGTATCTATAAATTAAAATGACTGACTTATTCGTAAGGTATTGATAAAAAGTTGACAATAGCAATAAGTAAATATAATAAAGTAATAAAAAGTAAACTAAATGAAGTTAAAATGAAACACTCAATCTCATTTAACTCTAATAAAAGTCACTGCTATTATAGCTGTCAACAGTAATTATCTTCTTATCAAGTTATTATCAATAGTTCCATAAAGTGTTTTTAGCTAAAATATCAGGGGACATAAACTAAACTAAATGCAAATGCAAAGTTAAAATGTGTGTGTCTTGTTTCAGAGTGGTTCTTCCACTGTGAGTCCAGGCAACTCAGGACGGTGTGGAAAAGGTAAACATTCACAAGCTGTCACCTGCTGTGTCATGTGAGCCTGTTAGACTGACCTGTGTGTGTGTGTGTGTGTGCGCGCGCGCAGACTGCAGCAGCTTCCCTTTAAAACGGAGGACCTGGCTCAGCGGCTGTTGACTCCGCCCCCTTCAGATCGGATCTCAGCACAGGACGCTCTGTGCCACCCATACTTCAGCACGCTACCTCCTCCCATCATGCACCTTCGAGACAGTAAGAGCTCCTCCCCCTCAGCCTACCCTGCCCTGTCAGACTCCTCCCCCTTCATAGGCCCCACTCCTCCTCAGACTCAACCGCCAGCACTCTCACCTCTGCTCTGTCCTGTTACAGCCATGTCGGTGTTCAAGGTTCCAGGCATCCGTCTGGAGACCGAGGTCAGAGACACTTTCAACCCCGGGAGACGGGTCCGCCCCTCGCTGCTGCCCACTACCAAGTGCTGGTGACGCTAAGTGCCAGCACTGAGGACATGTCCCCAACTCTTTGTCATAAAAAATTTTGTCCCGAGCTCTCTTTCAAATGTTACCTATTAACCAATGCTGTTACGCAAGGTACATGTAGGTACCTAATTAAGACAAATGGTTAGATGTCACCCCCCACCCCCCCAACCTTCCACTCAATTTTGCCTATCACTTTTCAAAAAGACCTGATGCCCATGTTGGTGACCCCCCACTGTTCCCAGTGACTCAGAGTCCTGTTAGAACGTGTCCATTAAAGCGTGTGAAGCGTGTAAAGAGTTTAAAGCTGCTTTGCTGTGGTTTCATTTAATCTGTGAATTTGTTGATGTGAAAATTAAATTCATTTATTCAATTAAATAAATATGACTAAATATAACAAGTGACACGAAATTTTTTTTTTTATCCTCTGACCCATTGAAACGTGGAGCTGGTCTGGTCCTATTTTCTTTTTCCGGAACATGTTAACCTGTTGAACACGCAGGTTTCTCTCTGTCACTTGGCGCCACCCTCAGGTCAGAAGCAGCAGCGCCGCAGCACGTGACGTCATTGCGTAAGACGGACGTAACGTCGCAGTGAGCTGCGCACTGGCGTCATGTTTGTTGAGTTATGGATTGTCGCTCCTGCAGCGACTACCCGGGAGTCAGAGGAGTCGATAGACCCTGAATGAGTCCCCCAGAGAACCACCCTTTGACTCCTCCAGACCCCCCCGAACTCCTCCTCCTTCTTCTGCTGCCCCCCCATAGACCTCATGAAGAAGCCGCAGAGCTCAACATCTCCAGCCAGGACAGGGAGAACATCTGTTAGCTGCTGCTAACCGGGGCTAGTGCTAACAGAGGTACACACACACACACACACACACACACACACACAAATGTTCCGTGTTCTTTTACGTTTCTTCTTGGTATGTTCCTCCCGTTCCCTTAAGATCCCCTCTGTTCCTCCCTGATCCTCCATGTTTCTCTATATTCCTCCCGTTCTTGGGAACGGTCCTCCATGTTCCGTTATGTTCTTTTATGTTCTTCCCGTTCCTGCATGATCCTCTATGATCCTCCATGTTCCTCCCGTTCCTCTATTATCCACTCTGTTCCTCCATGATCCTATGTTCCATCCTTCCATGTCCCTTTACAGTCCTCTTATGTTTCTCTATGATCGTCTACGTTCCCTTGATGTTATCCAGTATGGCCGGCACCTTCAAGATCCCAAAGAGGAAACAGTCTCTGGGCTCTGACTCCACCCACCTGCCGCTGCCATCTCCGTTGCTCCGCCTCCACGACTCGGCCCTTGAGTGCCAGGTGACCATACATTAGGTTTATATACTGACTGTGTGCGCAGTGTCACTGACTGTACTTTTGTCTGAGCAGAGCTATGGAGGCGTGGCCAGCAGAGGCAGCACTGACAGGACTGGCCCCGCCCCCTCTTCCAGCTCTCACAGGTGAGGCCCCAATCCCTGCAGGCTGCAGCAGGTACTGACTGAGAGTCTGACCGTCTGTCTGCTTCCTGGAGAGCATCAGAACGCTCAGCATCATCCATAAATGATCAAAGAACGTTTGCAGCAATGATTTTTCATGATCTGACTTTGAGTTACTTTGTCAGGCCCTGGTCAGTCATGACTGAGCTGCAGCTCCGCTCTCGTCCAGCAGGTGGGGCCCTGAAAGAGCATCTGACCGGTTGCTGCAGCCGGAGCTGCAGGCACCTCCACCACAGAAGAAGAAAACTGCAGGGCAGAGTGAGGTCATCGCAGTGGTGGCACTGGACCCTCTGGCTGAGCTGAGAGGAGAAATGATGCATGCTGGGAGAGGAGGCTCAGGCCTCGCCCACAGAGGAGGCTCAGGCCCCACCCTAGAGGTCAGAGGTCGAGCAGTGTGATTAGTGTAGCCACAGAGGACTGGTCTGACCTTCTCTTCTTCTTCTTCTTCTTCTAGGCGTCTTCATCCCGGACCAGGACCCGACCGTGGATCAGAGCCACAGCAATGGGTGACAGGAGGCGGAGCCTGGACCGGAAGGCGGGGCTAGTGAAAGTAGATGTCCAGGAGGCGGAGGCAGAGCGAGAGAGGAGGAGGTGGAAGGAGTTCAACCAGAGGAAGGAGGCACACAGAAAACAGCCACCAGCAGAACCCAGTCAGAACACCTTCATCAGTTATTGATCAGTAATTAGTTCGTTATTGATCAGTTACTGATCCAGGTTCAGGTTCTCACTCTGACCTTTGACCTCTGCAGTTGTCCTGTCCAGTGAGGAAGACGATGCTGATGGAGTGAAGAGGATAGGTCAGAGCAGCAGGAGGGGGGCAGAGCCTGACCACAGCATGCCTGAGCAGACGCAGGTACACACACGAGGTCACCTGACCTTCTATACATCACCTGACTCACCTGAGGTCACCTGACACACTTGTGAGCTGCAGCAGTTGATTGTTGACATGTAAACAAAGGTGTCATCAACATGATGGTTTTATTGCTGGTCTCAGTCTGAATATGTGTGATGGGCTTGTTGCTGTGGCGCAATATGACCTAGTTTGTGTGTGTGTGTGTGTGTGTGTGTGTGTGTGTGTGTGTGTGTGTGTGTGTGTGAGAGAGAGAGAGGAGGTGTTTGTGGGGCAGTAAACAGTTGTCAGACCTCCTCAGAGATAGAGAGTAGATTCAGACTCTGTGTGTTGTGTGAGCTGAGTCGCAAACAGCTGGTTTCACAGTGACCCAGTTCTACTCTGATCAGCTGATATCTGTGTGTGTGTGTGTGTGTGTGTGTGTGTGTGTGTCCAGGCAGGTCAGGGTGAGAATGATCTGTTTCTGCAGCTCCGGTTCTCGTCACTCCACGCCGGCCCGACACATGCCACCGCCAACGGCAACATGATGGTAGTGATATACACACACACACACACACACACACACACACACACACACACACACACACAGCGTGCTCAACAGAGCACGCTCTGTGTGTGTTGTTTTCTGTGCAGGTTACAGAGAGTGGCATCACGCTACCCCTCACAGGTAACTCACATCAGTGACATCATCACCTGTGTGACATCATCACCTGTGTAATATTGTAACTGCCCTCCCCTAGGGGTGGATCCTGGCGAGGTGGTGGTGGTGGCGTCTCAGCTGCGTGGTTACGGGGTGTGGGATGGGGGTGTGGTCAGGGGCGGGGCTCTGTTGGATGGTCAATGTGGCCCCGCCCCCTCGCTGCTCTTCCTCTGGGTGACGGAGGCGCAGGCCAGGCTGCTGCAGATGGAGCTGTCAGCCATCGTAGAGACGGGCTGCGGCACAGGTATCAGTGCACTCACCTGGACACTGGACACACACTGTGTGTGTGTGCGCACGCAGTTTCCACACCCTGGTTTGTTTTAATCAGATCAGTAAAAACACAGCGAGCTCTCACTCTGACGCTGTTTCCATGAATCATAAATGTTCCTGAACCGTGACACAAAACAAGTGGAACAGCTGGAAACAGTCACAGCTCTGGGGCAGTTCTGGTTCTGGGCCAGATCGTTTGCCTCCTTGTGGGGGAAGTGACCGTGGAGCAGGAAAGTGTTGCATTTATACGGAAACACAACTAGTTATCAGCAGATCAATGTGAGGTCTCAAACAAAGAAAAAGCCCAGCTCAGAACTTCAGGTTCTGTATGGATCTGAGATGAGATAAGGTGTTTCTTGATTGATCATCTGGTGAATTATTTGGTTGAGAAGAGTAAACAGGTTTTAAAAGGAGCGTTTCCTCACATGAACGCAGTGAATTGATTCATGTTAAGAACTGTGTGTGTGTGTGTGTGTGTGTGTGTGTGTGTGTGTGTGTGTGTGTGTGTGTTTGTGTGTCAGGCCCTGCCTGCTGCTTTCTCCTGGTTGTTCTGCAGGAGCAGTTGCAGGAGCTCCAGGCTGCACTCCTCGCCTCCATCTTGGACATGGAGGAGTACAGGAGGGGGCGGTCCTCCTCTGCCTCCTCCTCCTGGATTCCTGCATCTCCTCTGGACTGGACCACAGGGCTACTCCTCCTTCACAGCTGTCCTCCTCCTCTGGACCAGCAGCTGCTGCATCTTCTTGGCCTCTCAGGGGTCAGGATCCTCCTCCCTTACCTCCTCCTTCTCCCCCTCCCCCTCCCCCTCACCTTCTCCTCCTCTCACCTCTCTCTCTCTCTCCTCAGGAGTCCAATGAAACCAGATCCCAGAGGAGCAGAAGGACCACTCTGGACTCCTCCAGTTGGCAGCAGCTTCCATCCATGTAAAACACCACAACCAGAACATCAGTCGGAACCACAACTAGCAGCTGTTTTCTAACTCTGTGTGTGTGTGTGTGTGTGTGTGTGTGTGTGTGTTTGTGTGTGTGTGTGTGTGTGCGTGCCTGTGCGCGCCTGTGCGCACGCCCAGGCTGATCCAGTTCCCTCTGGAACCCTGTAAGGGTCGTATCACAGTGACGAAGGAGGACTTGGCCTGTCTGGACCCCAGGGAGTTCCTCAACGACGTCATCATTGATTTCTACCTCAAGTCAGTCCAAACACAACCATAGCCTGAACCATAACCTCAGACTCAAACTGAACCCGAGTGTCAGGTTCTTGTTCAGTCTGAGTCTGATACTTGAGGTTACTAAGTTGGTTCAGTTAGTTTTGCCCAGTGTCTCTGTCCGGTCCGGTCGGTCCCGTCTGGTCCCGGTATGGACCAGCAGGAGGTGTCACCTCAGTTTCCTCCGCAGGTTCTTGCTACTGGAGGGCGGTGCGGTGGCTCAACGGACTCACATCTTCAGCAGCTTCTTCTACAAGCACCTGAGTGGACGCAGAGCGTCCGGGGAGAACCAGGCCCGGCCCGTCCTGTAAGAACCAGAACCTGACCAGAATATCTGATCAGAACCAGACCCTCTGATCCGTGTGTGTGTGTGTCCAGAGATCGTCACTTGCGGCACCAGAGGGTGAAGACCTGGACCCGCAACGTGGATATCTTCACCAAAGACTTCCTGTTTGTGCCTGTCAATCAAGAGTAAGACCTCCTCAGAGGATTTCCTCCTCGGTGTTTTGTGATCTTAGTCTCGACCCATGTCCTCCTCCCTGTCTTCCTCAGTGCTCACTGGTTCCTGGTGGTGGTTTGTTTCCCGGGTCTGGAGCAACTTCAGCACCACAAGTTCCAACAGCCAGGTGAGTGGAGGTCATGGTAACGACCTGGTAATGCTAATGACCAGGTCACCATGACCACCATGGTGACCTGGTCATTAGCATTACCAGCATGACCAGGTCATCATAGTTTTGTATTATAGTTGTCATGGTAACCTGGGTGTCTCTCTTTGTTCAGGTGAAGCAGAGCAAGCTGCAGGTCGCAGGTCACCCTCCCCACCGGTAATTACAGTCACACCTGTTACCTGATTACCTAGCAAGCACTGCACCTGCCACTCTGTGTGCGTGTGTTTGTGTGCACAGTGTGAGGGCAAAAGGGGATTTCTGTTGTTCGTGACGCTTTGTTGAGTTGGAATGTACTTTGTCCGTCTGATTGTTGATTTGTTTAATGGAAATGTGAAGATGTGGAACTGAGTCCACATACTTCAGAGGGAATAATGAACTAAGTGCACATGCTGTTTCTCTGTCTCCTTCCCCTATAAAAACTCAACTAAAATGTCACTCTGTGTCCAGTCTTTAACAAGACTGCACCCTATTTGGCCAAATAGAGAAAGCCCGGGTTCTGTTTCAAGGTCATTGATACTGTTGGTTGTTCACTCTAATTAATATATTTTAATATGTTTTATAATACATTCTTGCAATTGTAGAAGCTCTTTTTTTTTTTTTTTTTTTTTTTTTTTTTTAACCTCTCCTCAGAAATGTTTTCCTTCTGCACACAGGAGTGCAGCGAGCACGGCTGCCGCAGGGACTCTGTCCTACGCAGGTGAGTGATCCGTAGCTGAGCTGTGATTGGGAGGCTCCTCAGAGCTGTGACTGGTGGATCCTAACGTTCTCCTGGTTCCTCTCAGGCCTTGTGTTCTGGTGATGGATTCACTGAAGCTGTCCAACCACGACTCAGTCTGTAGACTGATCAGAGAGTGAGAGACACACACACACACACACACACACACACACAGATATCAACAGGTGCACCTGCACACAGCTCTTCCTTTCTCTCTTCCTCCTCCTCCAGGTACCTACAGGTGGAGTGGGAGGTGCGTCGTGGGACTCCTCGTGTCTTCTCCTCCTCCTCCTTCAGGAGCTCCTCTTGTCAGGTCCCTCAGCAGAACAACAGCAGCGACTGTGGAGTTTACCTGCTGCAGTATGCACACAGCTTCCTGCAGGTAGGGGGGTCACCTGGGGGTGGGGGTGGATTAGGTGTAGTCCTAGGTGGAGCGCTTTCATTTGCCCCACTCACACTCTGCTGCCTCTGAGCGCTGCTCTCTGATTGGCTGTGCAGAACCCAGTGGTGCACTTCGACCTGCCCCCGCGGCTGGAGCGCTGGTTTCCACGGCAACAAGTTCAACAGAAACGAGAGGAGATCAGGACACTGATCCTGAGGCTGCACCGAGAGCAGAGTAGCCTTAAATAACCAATAATTTATATTGTTTTTACAGACTTTTATGCTTTTGTAAACTGTGAACAACTTTGAATAAATCTTGAAGCTGTGCGTTTCACCGAAGCTACGCCTTCTTCCTACTTGAGATTCTGCCTCCTTGTTAACAGCCAATCACTGATCCCCTTGAACTGTAGTAAGGTAACTAACTCTGGCTCCTAATCATCAATGAAACTGATTGTTACTTCATGCAGGTAGAAACGTTTGTCCTGGGGTCACTGGGTCACTCTCTCTGAGTATGTGTGTGTGTGTAATCTGGGGGGGTTTAGTAGAGACCCCCTGTGGACCAATCAGCTTACAGCTAATTAACTGGATCAGACTCAGACAACAACACGCAACTCTCTGTTGCATCGACCACAGTTCTGCCAATAATAGTAACGGTTCAACAACAGTCGTTAACTCATTCATTTTGGTTGAAGTTTTTTTAACAAATGGTTTTTAAGACTTTTTATCTGGAGAATATTCCATCCTTTTACATTAGAACATTATTGTTTATGAGCCTCAGCTCCAGGTCCCACTCCTGGTCCTGGATCTTCCCTCTGGTACAGAAGGTAATCCGGCCAGTGGGAGGCTCAGATCAGACAGACTGATGAGGTGCTCCTGGTCTGATCTGAGCCCAAGCTGCAGAACGCCTCTGACGAGCCGCAGGATGTCTGGACGCTGAGAGAGACACTTAGACAATACCTAGTAATCAGTGATCAATATCTGTCAGAGCCTCCTCTTCTACTTCCTGGTTCCTTTGCTCTCACTGCTGTTAATCCAGTTACCCAATAAGAGACATCCAGACCTGGACCTTGACCAGGAACCACATAACCACAGGCTCTCTGCGTGTGTGTGTGCGTGCGTGCGTGCGTGCGTGCGTGCGTGCGTGCGTGTGTGTGAGACAGAGAGAGAGATGCTTCTGAAACAGTGAAAACAAGCAAACACCTGAGCTACTGGTGACCTCTGACCCCTGAGGCTCAGTTCAGCAGGTCACGGTGTCACCTGTTGCTTCAGTTCTGGAGGACTGAGGAGAACTAAACTAGTTCACCCCAGTCCTCAGAACCTGTCCACACAGGACTAGTTTACTCCTCTCTACGTAGGCTTACTATAAGTTTTCGTAGAGGTGGCTGAGTGTGAGACTGTGTGGTGGGTTTGATTCCCTCCTGTAAGCACCACTGACCCTGCTCTCCCCACTCTGACGCTCATCCACTGCAGCAGCTTAACAAATAGGATTAAACCGGAGGAGCAATCTCCATCTGCTCCTCCCACCCAGTGGAGCGGCTGCTCCGCCCGCTGCTCCTCAGCTGCTCCTCACTTCCTCCTCAGACCTTCTCTTGCTTCACCTGCTCCCCCTGCCCCCCGTTCCTTGAGCTCATCCAGCTCCGAGGCCATGAGTCCAGGACGTAGACGAGGCCGTTAGAGGACAGAACCATGGCAGCACGGTGGAGGAGTGGGCGCGCTCAGCTGTGGGCGCTGTGGCTGCTGCTGCTGTCAGGGAGCATCCCCCTGGAGACAGGTGAGGACACACCTGATGGTGGTGGGTGGGATCCCTCCTGTACCTGCTGCACCACTGGGACTAGACTAGAGAAGTTCTCTTGGGATCAACAGAACCAGAGGAACGGGAACATTACCTCACATAAAGGGCTGACAGGGCTGAAGGGTTAGTAGCACTGACAGGACTGCAGGACTACTTAAACTAGTGAGTGTGAACTCTGGGACTGTACATAGTGTAGTTACTGAACTCTGGGACTGTACATAGTGTAGTTACTGAACTCTGGGACTGTACATAGTGTAGTTACTGAACTCTGGGACTATAAACAGACTAATTACTGAACTTCAGGACTACACATCACGTAACTAGATCAGAGGGTATGCCTACATCGCCTCATGTCCTGCTACTGTGACTGTTTACTGAAGGACTCCACATCAAGTCACGATTAAACACCTCGTTAAAGTACTGTGGATCTTGTGTCACCAAGTTAAAGTACTGTGGACCACCTAGTTTAAGTACTGTGGGACTCTGACATGTCAGTAACTGCAAGACTCATGCAGTGAAAGTGCTGCAGAACTCAGTATAAACAGTTTAATCAACATGGGTTAGTACGATAATGTTTACAGTACGATAATGTTTACAGGAGGAAGTTGACACCCTACCCTTGTAGTCATGTTAGTTAGTCCACAGTAACAGTCATGTTAGTTAGTCATGGAGTTAAAGAAGCATCATCTCCTTCACAGTGAAGCTCAGTCACGGTTAAGATGTTCTGAGGTTCTGCCTCTGGTCCCTTCAGATGCCTCCTGGGACCTAAGTCTGGCTGACCTGCGAGGACTGGAGGTCCTGCCCCCGCCATCCTCCAATCAACTGATCTACAGACACCACAGCATCCTGACGCGACACAGGAGGAACATCCTGTTTCCCAGCGGAGTCAAACTCTGCTCCCAGGAGACCTTCGACCAGGCTGTGGCCAACCACCTCAAGTTCTTCCACCTTAGAGGTACTGCAGCTCCAGGGTTCCTCCAGGTTCTCTTCTGGTCTCTGCTCCTTTTCCACTCTGTCCATCTATGTTTTCCTGACTGTCTTCAGGCTGGGTTCCCTTCATTTCATTTTATTATTTTCTCTTTTGGGTTTTTCTCTCTGTTCTTGACACTCTCAGGTTCCTCTCAGAGTTTTTTTCCCAGGGTTGTTATGTATGTTCTCCTCTTGTTCCTCTCTCTTTGTTCTCCTCTGGTTCCTCCCCTGGGTTCTGGTTGCTCAAGTGCTGCAGAGTGTTTTCCATGGACAGCTGAGGTGTTTCTCCTCAGCTTTAATCCTGGGTCTTTGCCCAGCTTAACGTCCCACTCAGCCGTCATTAAAGGCGGCCGATCCCACAGGGGTCAGAGGTCATGCGGCCTCAGGGGCAGCAACAACATGACCTTCTTAAAAGGTCGAGTTTCATCGTTTCTGCTTCTTTGATGGATTAATTAACGGAACCAGAAGCTGCTCTGTCTGTGCTCCCTGAGTGTTCAGAGTCATTAGAATACATCGAGTCCAGACCTTCATCTTGGTGGAGCTGAGACCTTCTCTGTGGTTGCAGTGTGTCAGGAGACTGTGTGGGAGGCCTTCAAGATCTTCTGGGACCGCCTACCGGAGCGAGACCAGTACCAGGACTGGGTTGGACGCTGCATGGACGGAACTGCCAGCGTCACCAGCATCGGCAGATTCTTCAGCCAATCAGAGGAACATCTGAGGCTAATTAGGAGTGTGAGTCCCTTACCTTTTGTGTGTGTGAGAGATATGTGTCTTTGCTGACAATATGTTTTTGTCTTTCAGAGAGTCGCTTCTGCTGCTGCTGAACCCAACAGGTCAGTCTGACCTCTGCTCCTCACTGGTTCTTCATCGTCTCCTCTGAGTCTGTGTCTCCTGAAACGCGTACAAATTTGTTTCGGTCTTTGTCGGTAAACTGCTTTCCAACAAATTTCTGATATTTTAAAAAACAGAAATTCTTCACTTTCTTGGGAAGTCAATCAGCTGCAAACATCATGTGCCTCAGATTCTAAATTTCACATGTTTTAAGACACAGCTCAAACAAAGACGAACCCACAGATGTGTTGATGGTCACTGACAGTTCCATGGTTCTGACTCCTGTGGTTGTTCTGATTGATTGTCTGTGCTGCAGCACGGCCTCGTTTTCAGCCCCACCCCCTGCCTCAGCCCCGCCCCTTGCCTCAGCTCCGCCCTCCTGCAGGTAGGACGGAGCTGAACCGATGACTGACATCGTGTGAACTAGAGATGTACAGCTGTGGCTCCTGCTGCTTGTCCCTGTGGCGCTTCGCTAGTCTAAGTGTCTGTTATGTAGCATCGAGCAAGAGGCGGAGCCGAGGGCAGGAGGTGGAGCCTCTGTGTGTTTGTGTGCAAGTGTCTTGTTTGTTTTGCTTTTTGCTGTTTTACGTGGCTATAAAAGCTGCTGCTGCTCTAATGAAGCTTTAGAACAGCGCCAAGTATTTTAAGGGTTCACAGATGTGCCGGCGACAGGCTTTCTGTGAAACCTTAAACTGGACGAGCTGCTCACCCTCTGGACAGGAACAGATCTCAATCAACCCCTCGTCTGATCTGAGGCTCGCTCTGTCTGAACTTTCTGTCACAAAGCTGTGGACAGACTGAGTCCACTCGCAGCATGTAACTCACTAGCACCATGTAATCCATGAACTGCTGTCTCCTGAACTGTCTCCTGTTTCTGACTGTCTTTCCCCTGCAGCTCAGACTCAGCTCCAGCAGCTACGACAGAGTCTGCAGCTAAAGCAGGTGAGTACACACACACACACACACACACACACACACACACACACACACACACACACACACACTGTTCTTAACATGAATCAATTCACTGCGTTCCTGTGAGGAAACGCTCCTTTTAAAACCTGTTTACTCTTCTCAACCATATCTGATATCATGACAGACTGAACAGATCTAACCAGACACTTTCCTGTCTCCCTAATCTGACACTGAGCTAATGTCTGTCACAGCGACCTCAGGTCCGGTCGGGTCTTCCTCTGAACATGTTTCAGACTGCTCTCACTGAGTCTGACTTCACTAAGACTGAAACAACCAGGAGAACGTTAGCAGAACAGCAGAACCGAGTCAACAGACTGATGTGTTGTCTCCATCACTTCAACTCTTCAAGGCTCTGCCTCCTTCTCACCATTTCTTCAGTGTTTGTTGTTGAGGGGCGACCTTAGTGTGACCCCGTCAGGGTCACCACCACTTCCTCCCTTCTGCTTCTCCTGCTCTGCTCCAGCCTCTTATGTTGCAGTGAGGGGGTGAGGAGCTGATTCCCGTCACACGCCTCCTCAGAATAGATCTTTAATCCTATTTATTTATGAGCATCAGTCTGGTCAATGGAAGAGCTGTGACTGAGTTACAGCAGGACACGTATCAGGGTTAGTGAGATCACTGAGGAACTGCTCAAGAGAGAGACCAACTCAACAGGTCCTAAGTTCTGGTCTCCAAACAAAGGTCTGCTCTAGGTCTGATCCTGGTCTGATCCATCACAGACCTGGATGTTCTAAGCTGATGTTTCTCTGGTTCAACAGGTGGGGGCCATATCTTCTTAGACCCAGTGACCCTGGGTCCAGACCAGGTTCTGTGGGATCTGGCCTCCTCCACTGTCCAGCAGTGGCCTCCTCCACTGTCCAGCAGCGAAGCTTCACTGCCAGAGAGGACCACATCTTCCACAGAGAATCATCTGAGGCTTGAGCCTGAGGCTCCCACATTAGATGACATCCTCCAGAATCCAGACCAGGGTCCAGAGGTTCCTCAGCTTGGAGGCAGCATGTCAGACAGACCTCCTCTGATCTCCACACTGCATGAATCAGCAGGTGTAGTGGATGCTTTAGACTCTGTGGAGGACAGAGTACTTCCCGCCTCTGTCTCCTTCAAACCCTTCAGTGAGATCACTGAGGTTGAGTGGGAAAACAGCGTTGATAGAGACATGACTGTAGTAGAAGAAAATGTGTTCCTTGAGAACGTTTCAGAAGATGGGAGTGTTTCTGAGTTGGAGTTGTTTGGAGATGTGTCCCCACAAGGTGAAGAACCCCCCTCAGAAGCTGTGGCTTCAGAAGCACACACAGAAGCTACAGCTGCAACACCTGCTGCAGCCGAGGAACCTGCTGTCGAACCTGAACCTGAGGAGCCTGCTGCAAAAACGGAGGCTCCTGCTACAGAAGCACAGGAACCTGCAGCAGAACCCAAGGAGCCTTCAGCAGAACCTGAGGAAGTTCAAACAGACAAAGAGGAACTTGCTGTTGAACCTGAAGAGCCTGCTTTAGAACCTGCGGAACCTGCTGTGAAAACAGAGGAACCTGCTACAGAAACACAGCAACCTGCAGCAGAACCCAAGGAGCCTGCAGCAGAATCTGAGGAACCTCCTACAGACACAGAGGTACTTGGTGTAGAACATGAACCTGAGGAGCCTGCTGTAGTACCTGAAGAACCTACTGCAGAAACTGTCTTCTTGAATGATTCTCAGCAGGGCGTTTCTCCAGATGCTTCTTCAGAGCCTGGAACACAGCAAGTGTCAGAGACATTTGAGGTCACTGTGGTTCCAGAAACTGAAAATGTTCCAGGGAATTCTTTAGATTTCACCAATGAAATCTCAGAAGTTCTTGATGAGACTGAGGAGGAACATGCTGAGGATTCACCACAGACTGAAAAAGTTCCACCAAAGGCTCCTGACTTGTCAAACATTCAGACTCTTCCTGCAGAGCTTCCTTCAGAAGCTGGTGTTGAAGTCAACACCAGAATAGATGCAACTCCCACCATGTTCCTGATGACTGATGAAGACTTTGAAGATGAGACAGAAACAATCATGAATTTGAATCTTGAGAAAGAATCAAACACAGAATCTGAAGCTCCTCCTCAGGCTTCTTCTGAAGATCCTGGTCTGACCACAGCAACACAAGCAGCTGACGAGATCACTGAGCCTGGATTTGTGATCTCACAAGATGTCACATTCTTAGAGGATAGTTCACTGGAGGAGCAAATAAAAATAGAGCCACCAGAAGGTCCAGAGGAGGAGATACAAGGACATGAAGAACCTTCAGTTACTGGAGATGAGACAACACAAGTGACTGTATTTGAATCTTCAGACGTGGAAAAAGAGGTCCAAAATGTTCTCATTGAAACAGAAGAAGAGACAGAAGTTGTCACTAAGGTGGAACCAGCAGAGGAGAAACCAACAGAGACTGAAGCAGAAGACACAGTTCAAGCTCCGGAAAATGTTCCAGGGTCAGCAGGAGAAGAACCAGATGAAGCTGAAGAACCTAGAGATGAGACAACGGGAGAGGTTTCTGCTGAAGAGACTGAACCTTCAGGAACAATGACACAAGAAGTGAAAGTGGGAGAAATAACAGTTGAAGTAACTGCAGAAGAATCAGGACCTGGTGAGGAGACTGGACCTGCAGAAAAGTCAGTGCCAGACTTGGAACCAGCAGAAACTCGAAATGAATATACAGAAACCACAGGAGCAGCAGAACCAAACATGGAACCATCAGAAATTCCAGATCAAGGGATAGAAGTCACAGACACAAAAACAGGAGAAGAGGAAGTTATAACTATATCTACTGAAGATGCAGAACCCGCAGAAGATCATGAAGAACCTTCAGAAACACAAACTACAGTTCCTGATGAAGACTCGGAACCTTCAGCAGCAGCAGGACCTGACATGGATCTGGAAGAAGTAATTGAAGAAGACAGAGAATCTACAGACCTACCTAGCAGCCCAGCAGCACTGGACATGGAACCTGAGGTGGAACCTGTAGAAGTTTCCAATGAAAATATAGAACCTGCAGAAGAAGCTGAACCAGTAGGTGTATCTGCTAGAGATATAGAACGTGTTGAAGACTCAGGACCAGATGTGGTGCCAGTGGAAGAAGATGATGAAGAACCTTCAGAAACACAAACTATAGTTCCTGCTGAAGACACAGAACCTCCTGGAGCAGCAGGACCTGATGTGGAACCAGTTGAGGTTCCAGCTGCAGAAACAGAACCTAGCGAAGAATCAGCATCAGAAGAGGAACCAGGAGAAAAACCTGCTGAGGAGGCAGCACCTGCAGGGGACTCTGGACCAGAAGTGGCACCAGTGGAAGAGGAAGAAGAACCTTCAGAAGCGCAAACTATAGTTCCTGTTGAATACTCAGAACCTTCAGCAGCAGCAGAAACAGACATAGATCAGGGAGAAGTAACTGAAGGTGGATCACCTGCATCAGCAGCAATAGCAGAACCAGAAGTGGCAGTAGAAAAAGTCACAGATGAAGATATAGAACCTCCAGGAGAAGCGGCACCAGAAGAGGAACCAGGAGAAACAACTGGTAAAGACATTAGACCTGCAGAAGTTGCAGTACAAGATATGGAACCAGCAGTTCCAGATGAAGATACAGGACCTCCTGGAGTTGAACCAGAGGTAGAACCAGGTGAAGTTCCAGATGAAGGGACAGAACCCTCAGACACAGTGACACAAGAAGTGGAAGTTTTAATTGAATCTGCAAAAGATACAGAGCCCGCAGAGGGTGATGAAGAACCTTCAGCAACAGAAACTACAGTTTCTGTTGAAGACACAGAACCTCTTGGAGCAGTAAAACCTAGCGTGAAACCCGTCAAGGCTCCAGCTGCAAAGACAGAACCTAGAGAAGAATCAGCACCAGAAGAGGAATCAGGAGAAAAACCTGCAGCGGAATCAGAACCTGCAGGGGACTCAGGTCCACATGAGGCACCAGTGGAAGAAGATGATGAAGAACCTTCAAAAGCAGAAAGTATAGTCACTGCTGATGACTCAGAACCTCCAGCAGTAACAGAACTTGGCGTGGACCTGGAAGAAGTAACTGAGGAAGACAGAGAACCTACAAGCTCACCTAGCAGCAGCCCAGCAGTGCCTGACATGGAACCACAAGAGGAATCTGCTGACAAGATGGAACCTGGAGCAGCAAAACCTGAGGTGAAATTGGAAGAAGTAAATGAAGGCAGAGCACCTGCAGCTGCAGCAACAGCAGAAACAGATGTGGAGGAAGAAGAAGTCACAGATGAAGATATAGAACCACCTGGAGAAGCAGCACCAGAAGAGGAACCAGGAGGAACAACTGGTAAAAACACTAAACCTGCAGAAGATTCAGGACAAGACATGGAACCAGGAGAAGTTCTAGATGAAGATACAGTAACTTTTGAGGTTGCAAAACCAAAGGGAGAGCTAGGAGATGTTCGTGATGCAGGTATAGAAACCACGGACACAGTGACACAAGAAGTGGAAATCATACTTGTATCTGCTGAAGATATAGAACCTGCAGAAGATGGAGAAGAAACACAAACCACAGTTCTTGTTGAAGACACAGAACCTTTTGGAGCAGCAGAACCTAACGTGGAACCAGTCGAGGCTCCAACTGCAAAGTCAGAACCTAGAGAAGAATCAGCACCAGAAGAGGAGCCAGGAGAAGAACCTGATGAGGAGACAGAACCTGCAGGAGACTCAGGTCCAGATGTGCCACCATTGGAAGAAGATGAAGAACCTTCAGAAGCACCAGAGCCTAATGTGGACCTGGAAAAAATAACTGAAGACAGAGAACCTACAGACACACCTACCAGCAGGCCACTAGCACTGGACATGGTAACACGCGAAGAACCTGCTGACGATATGGAACCTGGAGCAGCAGAACCTGAAGTGGAATCAGTAGAATGTCAAGATAAAGAAATGGAGCCCACAGATACAGTGACACAAGAAATGGAATTGATAATTGTTCCTGCTGAAGATACAGAACCTGCAGAAGACTCAGGACCAGATGTGGAACCAGCAGAAGAAGATGATGAAGAACCTCCAGAAGCTCCAGCTGATTATGATCTCTGGCAGCTGAACACAATCCCCGCTGAAGACTCAGAACCTTTAGGAAAGTCAGAACCAGACATGGCACCAGTAGAAGTCACATATGAAGAGACAGAACCTACAGAACTGAAAGTGCCAGAAGAGGAACCTGCTGAGGAGAGAGAACCTAAAGAGGTTGACCTGGTACATACACCTGGTGAAGCAACAGAACCAGCAAGAGAACCCACACCTGAAGTGGAACTCAAAGCTGAAGAAGTAGAGACAACAGGACCTCCAGTGGAAACTGTGGAACCAGAAGAGACTGAAGTTACAGAACGGACTAGAGAAGAAGCACCAGAAGAGGAACCAATAGAGGTAGATGACGAAGAAATAGAACCTACAGGAGATAAAAAGGTGGAACCAGTAAAAGTCTCAGATGGACAGACAGAACCCTCTGGAGATGCAGAAGCAGAAAAGGAACTGGTAGAAGCACACAGTGAGGTGATGGACCCTGCAGAAGGTGCAGCACCTGACACAGAACCCAGAGAAGTTCCAAATGAAGATACAGAACCTACAGGAACAGCAGAACTAGAAAAGGAATGGGTAGAAGGCATGTCTGAAGAAATAGAATCTCCTGTGCAAGCAGCACCAGAAGAGGAGACTTCAGGAAAACCAGAGCAAGTGGAACCAGAAGAAGTAATTTCTGAAGATACAGAACCTCCTGGAGAAGCAGCAGCAGAAGAGGAATCAGCAGATGTGCCTCCTAGAGAGACGCAACGTCCTGGAGGATCACTACCACATGAGGAACTGGTAGAAGAACCTGGTGAGGAGATGGAACCAGCAGGAGAAGGAGAAGGAGAAGCAGCAGCAGCAGCGGTGGAGCCAGTAGAAGGTAAAAATGAAGAGATAGAATCTGCAGGAGAAGCAGCACCAAAAGACCTACTGGTAGAACTCTCAGATGAAGAGACAGAACCTCCAGGAGAATCTCTACTAGGAAAGGACCTGGTAAAAGAACCTGATGAGGAAATGGAACCTGCTGGAGAAGCAGCAGCAGAGGAGTCAGAACCAGTGGAGGACACAACACCTGACACCAATGACCCGAAAGATGCTGGTGTTTCTCCAGTAGAAGAAGAAGGGCCAAAAGTTTCAGAGGATCCAGAGGTTCTTTATGAAATGCCAGGAGAGTCTGAAGAAGGGACGACTCCAGTAGTTGTTGTTGTTCCAGAAGATATCGAGGTGTTATCACCTGGGTCTGAAATCCATGAAACATCTGGACCAGGGTCAGCCGAACCTACAGGAGCTTCACCAGAAACCACCACAGTCCATGTTCTAAACTCTGACTACATCCCTGACGCTGCAGCAGACTCCCAGGAGGCTCCAGGTGAAACATCTCCTGAGGTCCACACTGTTCTCAGTCCAGCAGCCTCTGAAACCACTGAAGCAGGGCAGGTCGACCAGGAAGTCACTGAGGAACTGGATCTGACATCACCTGAGGACCATGTCGTCCAGGTTCCTGTCGGTGAAGAACCAGAGGAACCCACAGTTGTTTCAGCAGAAGATCCAGAGGAGACCATAACTGAGGCTCCAGTAAATGACAAGTCAGAGAGAAAGCATTTTCCTTCAGCAGCAGCCACTGAGGAACCCACAGAGGAACCTGCAAATGAACCCCCTGAGGAACCCACTGATCCCGGAGCTGCTCCAGATTTCACCACCAAGTACGTTGTGGAGTACAACAACGGCAACTTCCCAGATCTTCCAGACGACAGTTTCCTGGGGAACAATGGCTTTGGGCTGCAGGAGGAGGAGAACTTGGTAAGAACCTACACTCTTAGAACAAACCATACTGCGTCAGCTCAGGGACAACCCGTGTTAAATTCGTGTCACTCTTTTAACATATCTTTTGTATCAAAATAGAATAGTACAATAACAATGATACAGACGTGTTGTGTCTAGGGTTGTAACTTCTGTCAGACAAAAAACGGGAGATGGGGGGGGGGGTTACACACACACACACACATACACACACACACACATACACACTTATACACACACACACACCCCACTGACAGCGGGCACCCTCCCAGCGGTGCATATGCGCGCACCTTCCCTGGATTTGCGGGCGCATCCGCACACAAAGGCGTAAGAGTTAGGTGTGTGCGACAGACATGTCTATAAGTCATGCATGAAAACATGGAACAAAGTGGTCTGTAAAGGACGATCCCATAATTTACAAGACGGGTGGCAACCCTAGTTGTGTTGACCCAAATGTGAGTTAAAAGGTTAAATGAGTTGCACTTCTATTTCTACTTGCAATTTCTGCTTGTGGAAATACAACAGAAACGAGTACATTTGTTCATGTAAATGTAGCGTCAAGCTAGTGGCCGTTATAGCACTGGCGGGTAACAGTTAGCATCAACACCCATTAGCAGCAGAGGTTAACATCCACTGTTAGTACCGGCTAACATCCTACACATTTAGCAGGCTAAGCCAGGCTTCCCACCCTGGGTTAGGGTTAGCCCTAGCTCTAACCCTAACCCACACCATGAGCCGTGTTATGAGTTCAGTGGCTGATATCCAAAAATCCACTATCCAAAAATAGTGGTTTCCAGCCTGAATAAACCTTTGTTTTGCTAAGTAAATATTTGAACAACAAGCAAGCATGTCTGTCTTTAATACACAAGTGGGAGAAACCCAAAATTACGTTTTTGTGTTTTTTTTATGGTGCCAGACTTCAAACCTAGTCAATTACTAAAGTGAATCACTTTTCATGCTGACTTTGAAGAAAATAAAGCGACTGTTTTGCTATGCTGTCTTCTATCACGTTTTACTTACTTACTAACAAGCACCAAAGAAATAAATCATAATTAAAGTTTGGTGTAACCTACTGTAGCTTATTGTTGGGCAGACCTGCTGAACAAAACTGAAGCTGCTGGTTTAGCTGATAAACAGTTTGATGACATATTACAATTAGCTGGCAATAGATACTTCCCCCAGTGAAGCAGACTCCCTCTCCGTCCCAGTCAGTGGCTGGGACCGTTGAGTGTTTTAGATCAGATACTTTAGATCAGATGTAGTAGTAGTAGTGTCTGCAGCGAGAAGGTTCCAACACCAAACATCTGCCTCTCTGTTCTCAGATCAGTAATGAGATCGACACGTCTCTGCTGTGGCCCCCAAGGGCCCTGAAGGACCAGGTGGTGGAGCTCAACCTCCGGCTGAGAGAAGAAACCTACAACGACGACCTGAGGGACCCGAGCAGCTTCCACTACCAGCAGCTGGCCCGCGTCTTCACACGCAGGGTGAGAACTTGAGCTTCAGACCTGAGAAGACTGTTCCTCATCTCATTCTAAGATCTCAGAAGGAGATCCATCAGTGGAGGACCAGGTGTGACCAGAGTTATGGGACGGAGGAGCAGACTTAACCTAATTACTAGTTAGCTCTAACCAGTCAGCATATAGTGGAAGTTTGTCACAGCATTTGGATAAAAATGTTTTTCCATATATTTTAACTTTTATTTTGTGGAAACAATCTGTTATTCTGATTTTATTTTCAACCAATTATGTCGCTTGGTTCGGGTATCTCATTTTGTCAAAAATTCTTTTTGTAATGTAAAAATTCCATAATGTAAAAACTTCTTCAGCTTCATTTACCAGAACAACCCAAAAGACGGTGTCCTGGTCCACCTGGAGATGTCTGCAGGACAGATTTCTGTCAGATGTTAATGTTCCTCTAGTCACACTGTTGCTCCAAAGCTCTGGTTGGTCCTTCACCTCCTCCTCCTCTCCTCTCCTCCTTCTCTCCTCCTCCTCTTGTTACCCAGCTGTGGTTTCTCTACAAACTGCAGACTCAGGTCTCTGGCTCCGGTTTAAACGCTGGAACATGACTGAACGTACAGAACGAGCCGTGAGTCACGCTGGAAAAATGCTGCTGCCAGGAAAGTAGAGTTGAGTGACTGCTGCGGCTGCAGTGACGTGGGAACCAGGTTTATGGTGAGAACATGGAGGTTGTTAACTGGGGAGAGGACAGGACCAGAACCAGGACCGGACCTGACAGGCTGCAACTTCCAGCGTCCAGGCTCAGGCTGGACGTTGCCATTTATCCACAGAATAAATGGGAATGGGAATAAATAAAATGCTGAGTCTCCTCCTCTGTCCATCTGGTCTGAAGGGAACTGGTCATGTGACCCCTACGTCAGGTCACGTGACCTGGAGATGTGAACAAAGTGTTTCCATCACACTTTGAGATCAGCTTCTAGATGGACACGTCTGCAGAATCAGATCATAGAAGCAGCCATGTGTTTTATTGTGGTGTTAAGGTTTTATTATTTGTAGAGGTGAAGGAAATGTGTAAATGCAACACTCAGCTGAGGAGTCAATGCTCTACAGGTTGTGTGAATGTTGTCAGCACCTGCTGTATCTTCCTCCACCTACAGGTTGAAGGAGCTTTTGAGAGGCTGCCAGGCTTCAAGAAGGTCTACGTGGTGGACTTCAGGTCAGTTTCGGACTGTCTTGCTGTAACGTTTGAGATGTGTGAACATGTGAACACCTGTACATGTGTGTTAACATGCTGTCCTGTCTGTCCCCAGGCCTCAGAAGGACCTAGAGCGGTAAGTCCTCCTCTGTTCATATCAAACACCAGAACCTGTAGCTGCTGAAGCTAATGTAATTACCTGTCACTGTCCTGTCCAGTTGAGCAACTGAGCTACTTTAGTTAGTGTAGTCAGTTGACATGAAGGGCCCCCGTCATGGACTTGTCTCAGTAAATAACGTCTCTGCTCCAACCTGCTGCTAATGGTCTTAACAATAGTCAGTCAGAGCTTAAGTTGGATAAGTCGCTACCACCTGCAGCTGCCGCAGGATTACGCTCATTATGCTCTAAGCGCTACGACACCCCCTCCCCCACCCCCCACCCCCCACCCCACCCCTCCTCCAACCCCCCCTGACCCCCCCAGGACTCCTGCCCAGACTGACAGATCTTCTACTCTGTTTAGCTCAGAGATTTAAACTCACCTGAGCCTGAGTCTCAGGCCAGGGTAGTAAACCTTGGGGCTGATCTGCAACAGATCTGTGGCAGTCACTCTGACTCGCTGCTTTTCTCACTGAGAACAAGGGCTCACAATATAAACAGAACTATAGATACAATTCAACTCAATTGAACTGATTTTGTGGAGAGTTGATTCGTTTCCACAAATGATTACATTATTTCCAGATATGGCATGAGGAGTGCCGCTATCTCCACAGGTAATATGAAAACATCCCAACTGGATCACTTCATGCTATAACATGGAAAAAATTCATAAAAAAACGTTTGTGTAATCTAGTGACACTGAGCCCTTTTTTGCTCAATATTTTAATCAAAGCAGCTGAGGGGAGTTCCAGTGGTAACAGCCCATGCTGGAGCCTTCCAGTATTGCAGAGGATCTGTTGTAGTTTATTCTGGACTGATGGACATTTCTGTGTTACCGTGATACTTCCTCTGGTTGCCGTGATACTTCCTCTGGTTGCCGTGATACTTCCTCTGGTTGCCGTGATACTTCCTCTGGTTGCCGTGATACTTCCTCTGGTTTCCATGATACTTCCTCTGGTTGCCGTGATACTTCCTCTGGTTGCCGTCATAAACCCCCCTCTCCCCCCAGGGGTCTGGTGGTCCTGGTCCACTACGCCATCACTCTGGAGGTGGACGGTGGCGGTGTCTCCAACGACACGCTGGACTTCATCTCCCAGCAGAACAACCTGGTGGAGAAGAACTTCCCGGGTGCTGCCGAGCAGCCGACCGTCGTCTACACCATCACTGACTTCCGTAACTACATCACTGAGGCGCTGCACAAAGACAACTTCCTGTCCAACAGCAGCCTGGATGAGGCTCCGTCCCCCCAGGACAACCACCAGCTGCTCAACGGTACCAACACAACCATCAGGCTTTAAACTTTAAATTTAGTTTTGTTCAGTTTCTGTTTGTGGACGAATGTCTCAGTAACTCAGTGATAACTTGCGGTGTTTCTGTTGAGCTGAGATGTAACAAAACAACGATTCTTTGTACACATGTTGACCAAGTGAGACTGAAGACAAATTATGAATGATAAATAATTTACAAAATATACAAAATATGATGTTCAGCCATGTGGAACAGAGAAGTGCCCCCTGCAGTTTTTTCATGATTTAATCTCATCACATTAATGTCCAGTGCAGACTCGCTACACCCTTGACCTGGGGTGTTTGAGCAGCTCTCACTGACAGACATGTCGTTTTGTTTTCAGAGGAGAATCTTCTTCCTGTGGTACAGCCAACGAGTCGTCCTGACGCTTTTGAGAGCGTGGTGAGTTCAGGTGCATCAGGACACCTCAGTGTCTCCTCAGCAGAGACTAACCCTGGTCTCCTCCAGGAGAACGTCCTGGCAGCAGAGAAACCTCCAGATGCTCCGAGCCAGGAGAGCGACAGCAGCAACGTGTTCCTCAAGAAAGACGACTTCCTGTTTGATGCCTTCGACCAGTGGAAGGTTCCTCAGGACACGGTGGCGAGCGAGAACGACGTGTTCATGTTTGACGAGAGCACGAGGCCGCCGAGCAGCACGCACTTCCCTGAGAGGACGCTGGAGCTGGAGAAGCCACGAGGTGAGGCAGACTCTATGAGGCTCTGTGTCTCTGTGTCTCCTCTCTCCTTCTCTGTCCCTCTGTCTTGTCTCTCTCCTCCTCTGTCTCTCAGTCTCCTCACTCTCCTCCTCTGTTTCTGTGTCTCTCCTCTGTCTCCTCCCCTGTATCTGTGTCTTTTCTCTCTCCTCCTCTGTCTCTGTGTCTCTCCTCCCTCCTCCTCCGTCTCTCTCTCCTCTGTCTCCTCCTCTGTCTCTGTCTCTCCTCTGTCTCCTCCCCTGTATCTGTGTCTCTCCTCCCTCCACCTCTGTCTCTGTGTCTCTTCTCTCTCAACTATTCTCTCTCCTCCTCTGTCTTTCCTCCCTTACATTACTCCTCCTCTGTGTTCACAGATGATGGGGACCTTGAGGATGAGGGGTTCCTGCTGAGTGGAGCTGCTGCAGCTGGAGGCTCTGCCCCCCAAAGAGAGCAGGTGGCCACACCTCCTGTGCTCTTGAAAGCTCCTGCAGTTTCTGAGATGCCGTATGAAGGCTCTGGTTCTGGTTTCTCTGGAGATGATCAGGGACCAGAGTTCTGGACGCCAAAGAGGCCTGACATCAGCTTGTATGACGAGAGTCTGGAGGTTCTTCCTCCTCCAGATCTGGAGGAGACGGAGGATGAAATTGGAGAGGAGGATGTTGGAGCTGAGCTGAGCTTCACGCTGGCTCCTGAAGAGGAGATGAGAGCTTCTGCTGCTGAGGAACCATTTCTGGACCAAGTTCTGGTGACGCCTCCTGTCAGCACAGACCCTCGGTTCTCCACCTATGAACCTCCAGGCTTCTCTCCCAAAGGCTCCATGATGGTGGAGCTGTCGGTGCAGGAGACATCAAACATCTACGACAACTTAATGACAGAACCTCAGAAACGTGAAGTTTCAGCCACTGAAGCTCCTAGAGCTGGAGCCTGGACACAAGAAGTGTTTCTTGGAGCAGTAGAGCTTCCAGGAGGTATGACGAAGTATGACGAAGAGGAGGACGAAGCTGCAGAGACTGAGATAGAAGCTCCAGCTGCTTCAGAGGTACCTGAGGGACCAAGGGAACCTGAGGAGCCAGAGGAGGAGGTTGTTGGAGTTACTGAGGCTCCTGAAACTCCAGACTCTTTATTGTCCACAGAGACATCAGTCTATGTAGATATTCAGCCCATCACAGTCTCAGAATCCAGGTATGGAGCAGCTCCGGAAGACCCTGCAGAGCCAGATGTTTCCACCGAGGAAGTGAAACATCTGCAGCCAGAACCTGAAGCTCATGATGAAGTCGAGATCTTAGAGGAGCAGAACGTAAATGTTGCTGGTCCTCCTGAGAAGACACCTGAGAGCGTCCAGGATGAAGATCTGGCTGTTGATCAAGTCATCGTTGCCACAACATCTGCTCCTGTCGCCACAGCTCCCACAAGCTCTGCCCTCTCAACTCGGCAGGAAACACCTGAGCTGGATTCTCCCTTCACCAGAGTCTCAGATTCAGCTCCGGAAGATGAGGAGCTGCTGGAGGAACAGGTTAACCACCACAATGGAGACGATGTCCAAACCAGTGCACCACCTCCAGATGTTCCTCACTCATCTCCAGAAGCTGGTTCTTCTCAGACCAACCACTCAGACGAGCTTCCCCAGGAGGTGTCCTTCAACCCATCTCCCTCTGAGCTCCAACCCTTTGACTTCTCCAACGTTCCAAGTATCGACGTGAGCTTCGACGTATTCCAGTATGGAGGGGATGTGGCCTCCGAGGGCGACAGCAGTGGCTTCTACAGCGGTGCCCGAGGTTCAGAGCTGGACACCTTCATATCTCCAACGCGTCCGGGTCGAGCTCTGACTGTTTTCTTCAGCCTGAGGGTCACCAACATGGCCTTCTCCATGGACCTGTTCAACAAGAGCTCGGCCGAGTACAAAGCTCTAGAGCAGAGGTTCCTGCAGCTGGTGAGAGCTTCCTCCTTAGCAGGAAGTGGAGACATTCTGATGCTTGTTGAAGTTCTGATCACATCTGTTTCCTCCTGCAGCTGGTTCCATACCTTCAGTCCAACCTCAACAATTTCAAGAACCTGGAGATCCTGAACTTCAGGAATGGCAGCATTGTGGTGAACAGCAGGATGATGTTTGGGAAGCCGGTTCCTCGTGGCGTGGCCTCCACGGTGCAGCTCATCCTGGAGGACTTCGCCAACAACGCCTACGAAACCATGAACCTGGACATCGATAAGTTCTCCCTGGACGTGGAGTCTGGTAGGAGCTGGGGGTCCAGGTCCTGATGCTCTGCAAGGGTTAGGATCTACTGTGGGTGGTTCAAACTATGAGCTGTAGTTCTACATAAAGTCTGGTCCCATGAAACATAGTTTTCTTAGATCTTTGAATCAGATGTAGAAACAGTTGAGTCTCCTCCTCTGTCCATCTCGTCTGACAACTGGTCATGTGACTCATAAATTGGGTCACGTGACCTGGAGATGGGAACAAAGTGTTTCCATCACACTTTGAGATCAACTTCTAGATGAGATGGAGGACCAGCTCAGGAGAGGAGCTGTGTTCAGACACCTGAGAGGTTCACATGTACTGACTTCTACATATTGATAGAAACGCACCTAGTGTGTGTGAAAGAGAGAGTGTTTGTGTTTGTGTTTGTGTGTGTGTGTGTGTGTGTGTGTGTGTGTGTGTGTGTGTGCCTAATAATACAGAGATAATCTGTCTGAGAGGAACGTGACAGAAACACTCCGGCTCACTGATGAATCACGACTGTTTTTGTCCACGTGTGTCTGAGAATACAACGCTCGTGTCCCCAGTGTCATTGATCAGCTGCTATTGATCAGCTGCTATTGGTCAGCTGCTGTTGGTCAGTGCAGTGCGATGGTAATGTGATGTTGGCCTGCAGTCTGCTTATCTCCAGTGTCATTGTTGAATCGACCTGCGGACCGTCCGTCCTGAGTGACGCGTGTCAGGGATGATCTGGTACCACTTCCTGCTCCTGCTGCTCCGCTGAGCCACAGCTCCTTAATCTGTCTGAGCCAATCACAGAGCTCCTGACCGTCTCAGCCTAATCCAGCACCGTGAGTCACCACGGCTGCGACGTGTGGATGTGATCGGCTGCTCAGTTTCCACTGAAGCTGCAGGAGCTCAACGCCTGCAGCAGAGCAGCTGGAACATCTGGAACAGACTTGATTTTGCATTGATGCAAAAGCAGAACATGATCACTTGTTTATCGATCACCTGTTATTGATGGAAACAAAACCTTGAAATACTGAAACCTAGTGCAACACATACCACAAGACCAGTGAAGGTTCCTCTAGTTCTGTCAGCAGCTGTGTCTCCATCAGGTTCCAGCAGGATTATAGGATGGAGCAGCAGCAAACGTTACCAGAATTACAGCTCAAACACCTTCACCTGCAGCAGCAGCGGCTGGACTTAGTCACCATGTAGAAACATGACTTAATGTTATCTTTGCTGAAACTTCCTCTGCTTCCTCCCCCTCCCTTTACTCCCCCCCCCCCCCCCCCCCCCAGGCGACCGTGCCGACCCCTGTAAGTTCCAGGCCTGTAACGCGTTCTCTCGCTGCTCGGTGAACCGCTGGTCCGGGGAGGCGGAGTGTGTGTGTCAGCCGGGCTACGTGAGCGTGGACGGCCTGCCCTGTCAGAGCGTCTGCGACGTGCAGCACGACTTCTGCCTCAATGATGGCAAGTGTGACGTCATCCCTGGGAAGGGCGCCATCTGCAGGTGAGTTGGAGCACTGAGACTAAGATACATAATAATAAATAATAAAAATAGATACATATCTACATAATATTATATGCAAGTTGCATAATAAGGGTTATAATAAGATACATTGTGACCTGTCAATGATTGTCCAGTATTTACTTTACGGTAATGACATTACTGAGGTACAGAGTAATCAGATTATTGTGCTCCAGGTGCCGTGTGGGGGAGAACTGGTGGTATCGGGGGGAACACTGTGAGGAGTTTGTGTCGGAGCCACTCGTTGTTGGAATCGCTGTCGCCTCTGTTGTCGGTTTCCTGACGGTGGCAGCAGCGATTGTCTACTTCCTGCTGCGGTCGCTACGGGAACAGAATGATAATGACGACTCTGAAGATCCTCTGAGGTGAGAGAGAGAGGGCATAGATATAAGACCGACAGATCACAGATATATGACATAGATGGATAGAAAGTCATGTCTTCAGTGAGGTCACTGTGTGTGTGTGTGTGTGTGTGTTGTTGCAGGCGTGGTGAGAGCATCCCGACCCTAGAGCGAGCCACTAAGTTTAACCCGATGTTTGACGGCGACGCGGTGACCGCTCAGTATTACCGTCGCTATGACGATGGAGTCCCGCAGCACGATGACAGCGACGACGAGCTGAGACATGTTTACACCAACACGGCTCTGAGCAAAGAGGTACAACACACACACGCACACGCACACGCACACGCACACGCACACGCACACGCACACGCACACGCACACACACACACACACACACACACACACACACACACACACACACACACACACACACACACACACACACACACACACCTGTGTCGCCTTGATCTGACCTCTGACCATTTGCAGGAGATCCAGGAGCGGCTCCGGGTGCTGGAGTTGTGTGCCCGCGATCAACAGTTTGCAGACTTCATGAGACAGACTCAAGTGTGAGTGGTTTTTACACACACACACACACACACACACACACACACACCTGTACATAATGTGATGATTCTCCTGCTTGCAGATTCCTGGAGCGCAGAGGGAGTTCCACTACGTAGTGGCCCTAGCATCAATATCTCCTCCAGGTACGAAGTCGCCTCTTTGGTTACTCAGTACTCTCCAGTGTCATGATTTAGATATGACCTTCATATAAACAAATGCTTGGAACAGTTGGAGAAATAGTTCAAGTATCACTGTGGGAATGAAGAATGGCTGAAGGCAGAAGCTGTGTTCAGCGATGGTGGAGCATCTTCTAGTTCCATATCTTTCATCTCATCCTCTCCATCCTCTCACAAACACCTCCAGAGCTGACTGCCTGCTACATTCTATCTAGCTGGAGGCTGACCAGTGGACAAGTAGTACTTAATGCTTCTTCTAGCTACTTATTAGCTGGAAGCTAACCAGGAGAACTGTGGTTGACCAGAAAATCGCTCACTTACTCGCCTGTCTGTCCTCAGGCTCCGCCCTCGTCTGAGTATGAGGGGGAACCCCCCCCCCCGTCAGCTCCATTCAGTCTGTCACTCTTCATGTCTTCATCTTCACCTGTGATTCACACCTTCATGCAGTCAGACTCCTGCTCATCTCCAATTCTCTCTGTCATTTTTCATGTGTTCATCTCCAGCTGATTCACTCTGTTCATGTGTCACTTTGTTTGTGCTCATCTCCAGCTGTGATTTATTCTATTTATGTGTTCACTCAATCTGTCACTGTTCATGTGTTCACCTAAGTTTACTCTGTCTTCATGTGTGACTCAGCTATGATTCACTCAGTCACTCCTCATGTGTTCACACTGTTGCTCTGCTGGTTTGTGAGTGTGTAGCTGCGTCTGCAGACTCCTCCTCCTCATCAGTGCCTTCATCACGTCGTCTGCTTCCTGAAGAGTCCACCCACTTCCTGTTTCCTGTTTTCCTGCTTCACTTCCTGTTCCTGATGAAGTCGTTTCTGCTGTAGTCGAATTAAGACGCTGATGTTTATTTTGTTTATTTATGTTTAGATGCCGAATGTTTGAGTGTCTCACATGCGTACATCCGCGCGCGCACACACACACACACACACACACTCACTCTATCTCTATGGTTGTTCTCTGTATTGTGGTGTTTTATAAGCATGGCTTTGATTGTAGATCTGAGGCCAGAACAGAAACAATGTCGATGCGATTTTCTAAAAGAAAATAAAATATTTTTTACAGCAACTTCATGCCTTGTCACTGCATGAGTGTTTGTGCATGTGGTCACAGGGCCGATGGGAAACGTAGTCTGACAGGTGTGTGTGTGTGTGTGAGAGAGAGAGAGTTCAGTTAAAACTGAGCAGAGTTTTGGGGGATTGTTCTTCACGTCTGACTCTGTGTGAGGCAGCAGCTGCAGCCCCCCCCATCCCCAGTGCCGCCGCCCCCCCCCCCCCCCCCCCGCTCTGCTTCATGTAACCTGGCATGGAAAATCGTCATCCTCATCTCCGCTCAGCCGTCCAGCTCTGACTGGTTCCAGCTGACACAGCTGCAAACACTTTGCTGCTGCTGTGGCTGCGCAGGCGTCCAGCGGCTGCACAGTCGGGGGGAGGGGGGCTCGTTAACAGATCCATCATTTCAGAGAGGTGGTGGCAAGAGCACACCTGGAAGGGCTCCATCGTCACACACGCACACACACCATTCTCTCTCTCTCACACACACCAGGGACAGAGCCGCGACTGTTACCAGATGATTTAATTAGTGCAGCAGAGTGAGACACTAACAAGCTCAGACTGAACCTGCAGCAAACAAAACACTTCAGGACACATCACTGTGTAGGTGTGTGTGTGTGAGAGTGTGTGTGTGTACATACACTGAGCTGAGTGACAGTCTTGAGTTTTTCTTGCTGTGCAGTTTGTGTGTGTTTGTCCTGTTGGTTGTTATGATGTCTGTATGTTCCACTGTGTGGGTGTGTGCTGTGATGTGTGCTGTCAGGTCTGCAGTTTTCCACCAGCCTCGATCCTCTAACGCTTGAATTGCTACTTTGTGCGTTGCGTTGCGTTGCGTTGCGTTGCGTTGCGTTGCGTTGCGTTGCGTTGCGTTGCGTTGCTCTGAGCTCAGGTGAGATGTCAGATCGTGCTGTGATTGGTCGAGCCAGACGATCAGCCATACACGTTGCCTCGGCAACAGCGTCATTGACACTAGAGTTGTCAGGACAAACATCTGTGGACAGGTCAGCAGCTTCAGCAGGACAGACACTGTTGTTTGTCTCACAGAGACAACAACAACAAGAGGTGACGGTGAGGCAGTTTCTGGTGTTCAGTGTCATATCAGAGTGAGAGTTTATGCAGAACTTGACCCAGTTTGTGATTAAGTTGCTGCTGCAGTCAATTATCAGTGAGAGCTTGTTAGAGCTCGTTAGTGGTTCCAGCTCGTGTAAATAACAACATGTCTTAAAGATGATGGAGGCAGACGCAGGTTGTGCTGGCAAGCACCGACCTTCTGCTGGGAACAGTGGATGCAGTGTTAATGGACTCACATTGTTGTGACGAAGCCCTCAGGTTTTAATGGGAACTGTGGGTCTTCTGGTTTGCTGTGCTGTGATTGGCTGCAGCGTCACAGCTGCTCGTTAACCTAATTATGAGAGCAAGCCTCAGGCTGCAACAGTTACACAGCTTCAGAGGAGCCGAGGCTCTTATGTGAGCTGTTAAGTTTTATGGGAAGAGGAGGTGGAGGAGGAGGAGCAGGTTGAGGAGGAAAAGTAGGATGAGGAGGAAGAGTAGGAGCGCGATCAGCTTGCCTTCACCTCCTTCTTTTGCTCCTCCTCCTGCTTGCTCCACTTCGGAGAAATTCTGTCAGTGCCTTGGCTCCGTCTCTGTTCCCAGCAGCACGTGTGAAGCGGGCGGATGTGTGTGTGTGTGTGTGTGTACGTGTGTGTGTGTGCGCACGCATTGCTGAGGTGTTTCCAGCAGCAGTCGCCCAGAGGACGCTGTGACTTCATGAGCAACACGTGGACCAGAACACACACACACACAGCAGCTGTGTGTGTGTGTGTGTGTGTGTGTGTGTTTTGCTCTCAGCCTGGTTAGTGTTACTGTTGTTTGATACCTGAGACCAAACACAGAGACACTGTTCATGTTGCTCCTCCTCCTCCTCATGCCCTTCCTCCTCCTTTTCCTCCTCTACCTCCTCACTCCTTGTTCTGATATGTTGTGTGCAACTGAAAACAGCACAACACAATGAAGAGGAAGAGGAGGAGGAGCAGAGGTGTACGTAATGAAGAATCAGAGCCAGAGCGAAAAACAAATGTCCTCAATATTTGAGGCCCAGGGAGAGGCGCGGGGGTGTCAGGGGCGTGTGTGTGGTGACATCATCAGGCCCTGCCCCCTCCATGTCTTTACATGTAGCCGTCGGCTCACAGTATGCTCACAGTGAGAACCTCAGCTGAACAAGTCCTAAGACCCACAAGACTCTTAGTGAAGTTGTCAGCTCCTGCTCGCTGCTCTTTATCCTCTTCCTCCTCATCTTCATCATCTTGTTCTGGTGCTGAGGGGTGATGGCGGGCGTCGCTCTGCTGCTGCTGCAGGTTCTGCTGCTGCTGACGGAGGTCAGAACCCAGAGGATCAGAGGCAAGTAGGAGGAGGTGACGGGAGTCACTGTGAGGGTGTGTTTAGGTGTGTGTGTGTATATGTTTCTGTGAGTGTGATGATTTTCACACAGGTAGCAGCTCGTCAGAGGGTGAGGGAGGCAGATCTGATCCTGTTTGTTCTTCGTCATTTTTCTTTTTTCCTCATTCTTCTTTTCCCCGTAACAGCAGCATGTGTATCCTGTGTTTGTCAAACCTTTGACCCTTTGTTTTACTTTTACAGCACTTTGATGTGCGACCTGTCAGAGTTATGTCCGCTGCTTGGTTATTATGTTCATGGTTGTGTTTAGTTCTCCACAGTGCATGCGTGTGTGTGTGTGCGCGCTCCGCTCAGCTGAAACTTTCTGCTTGTTAAACTTTTAAACCTGCGGCTTGACGCTGAGCTGCCGCCAGCGGTTTGGACCCAACAACTTCATCACAGCCATGAAAGCAGACACTGCAGTCTGCATCTCTGCCTCCTCTGACTCTCTGGATTGTGTGAGGAGCTCGTTCCAGCTGGTCGATGTTGTCTGTTAAAGTGTTTCTCTTTCAGTTCCCCACAATCCCCTGTAATGTGGCATGACGGCTTCGCTGGCTGTGCCTGGCAGCGATGGTATGTGTGTGTGAAAACTGTTGACTTCATCTCCTCCTCCTCCTCCTCTTCAGTGCGACGTCAGAACATGAAGGTGCAGATCAACGCTACAGGCGACACTATCATCATGAAGTTTGTGCGTCCCAGATCAGACGTGAAGCTGGAGGGTTACATCCTGGGCTACGGCAGCAGCGTCTTCTCTAAGCAGTTCATCCAACTGCCTGAGGATGGGAAACCCTACGAGGCCGAGATGGGTAAGACATGTCCATCAGCAGTGTATGTGTGTGTGGCTGCATTTGGTGGGAAAAGTGGTCCAGGCTGAACGGAGAGAACGTGAGACTCTTAGGAAGTGCAGCTGCAACAGCTGCAGCTGATCCCTGTGAAGTGTGAGTCCGTCACATGGTTGTTCAGCGTGTGTGTGTTTCACGGCTGTTGCCTTCATCAGCTGCAGCTGTGTCTGATGAAGTGAGTGAACATGATGTCTCAATCCAGATGCGGAGCCCAAATACCTGGTGGCCGTGCAGCCGATCCCAGACAACAACATCAAGAAGCACTGCACAGGTGTGTGTGTTGGTGGGTGGGAGGGTGGGTGTGTTTGTGTGTGTGGGGGGGGGGGCTGGGAGCTTGACTGCATCCTCCCCTGTGTGTGTGTGTGTGTGTGTGCAGGGAAGGTGAACCTGGAGAAGCCACTGCACCTGGTGATCGGCTCCGTGAGCCCCACGGCAGTCCTGCTGTCCTGGGGAAACAGTCTGAAGACACCACATGATGGAAACATCATGAATGACTGTCTGGAGGACGGGTCAGTCCATCACACACACACACACCTGGCTTTTCCTCTCAACTGGCTCCTCCTCCTGGTCTCCTCCATAGTCGGAACCATGGTAGAGGTTTACAGCTGGTACAGCTGGTTCAGCGTATGTATCCTCCTGCTCTACTGGTTCAGACCAGTACGTATCCTCCTCCTCCACTGGTTCAGACCAGTATGTATCCTCCTCCTCCACTGGTCCAGACCAGTGCATATTCTCCTCCTCCACTGGTTCAGACACCTGCTTCTTCCACATATCTCCATTCTCAAGTTAGCAGCATCCAGAGCTTCATCCTGATCATCTCCCTCAACATCTACAGCCCCAGGTTCACTTCAGCACAGAACATACACTTCTTCCTCTTTTCCTTCCCAGATGTGTCTTCATGCTGCAGCATCTCCTGTGTAGAGGGTGTTTCCATGTCTGGTCATGGGACTGAGGGACTGGAGGACTCCACATTCCATGATCATGGTCTTAAGATGCTGTGATGGATGTTCCAGGTTCTACACCATCCGCTACAGAGAGAGGAACAGGAAGTGGATCTACCAGACCTGCCCGACCAGCGATACCGTCATTGATAACTTGAAGCCCAACACGCCGTACGAGTTCGGAGTCCGCTCCAACAAGGATGAGCGCAGCAGCCTGTGGAGCAAACCTGTGATCCACAGCACCAACATGGGCAGTAAGTGGAGGAGGAGGAGGCGGAGGGGGAGGAGGAAGAAGGAACCAGCCAACCACAGACTGTTTCTGTTTCCACAGACAAGAACATGCAGAAGCCATATAAGCTGAGGAACCCTCTGACCAAACCTCTGGTGGGTGACCCTAAACGCCTCATCAATGAGTGTACGTGCGTGGGTGCGTGGGTGCGTGCGTGCGCGCGCGCTGATGAGATGTTCTGTGTGTTGCAGAAGCCACTGGGTCCTCTGTTCCCGCCTCGGCCTGGTGAGACCTTGCTCCTCTGTTTCTTCTTCTCTGTTTGTGTTGTGGACGTGTCCAGGCAGCATCTGTTCTGTGATTGTTTCCGCCTCAAGTTGTTGAAGGAATCTGATGGGCAGCAGCTACAGACTGCAGCTGCAGACTGCAGCTACAGACTGCAGCTGCAGACTGCAGTTACAGATGGCAGCTACAGACTGCAGCTATAGAGTGCAGCAGCAGTAGCTACAGACTCTAATCCTGCTGCTTAACACAAAGAAACAGACAAGTTCACGCTGGTCCCAAACATCCAGAGTTCATAGAAGATCAGAGCTCAGGAGATCTGATTATAGATCTCAGATGATCTCATCGTAGATCATCTCATCAAAGATAATCTCATTTACATTATCTGATTATAGATCATCAAATATACAGTCACTGGCCACTTTATTAGGTACACCTTGTTCGTACCGGGTTGGACCCGTTTTTGCCTTTAGAACTGCCATAGATTCAACAAGGTACTGGAAACATCCTCAGAGAGTTTGGTCCATATTGACATGATAGCATCATGCAGTTAATGCAGATTTGTCGGCTGCACATCCATGATGCAAATCTCCCGTTCCACCACATCCCAAAGATGCTCTATTGGATTGAGATCTGGTGACTGTGGAGGCCATCTGAGTACAGTGACCTCATTGTCATGTTCAAGAAACCAGTCTGAGATGATTCCAGCTTTATGACATGGCGCATTATCCTGCTGAAAGTAGCCATCAGAAGTTGGGAACATTGTGGTCATAAAGGGATGGACATGGTCAGCAACAATACTCAGGTAGGCTGTGGCGTTGCAACGATGCTCAATTGGTACCAAGGGGCCCAAAGAGTGCAAAGAAAATACTCCCCACACCATTACACCACCACCACCACCAGCCTGAACCCTTGATACAAGGCAGGATGGATCCATGCTTTCATGTTGTTGACGCCAAATTCTGACCCTACCGTCCGAATGTGGCAGCAGAAATCGAGACTCATCAGACCAGGCAACGTTTTTCCAATCTTCTATTGTCCAATTTCCATGAGCTTGTGCAAACTGTAGCCTCAGTTTCCTGTTCTTAGCTGAAAGGAGTGGCACCCGGCGTGGTCTTCTGCTGCTGTAGCCCATCTGCCTCAGAGTTCGACGTACTGTGTGTTCAGAGATGCTCTCCTGCCTACCTTGATGGTAACGGGTGGTTATTTGAGTCACTGTTGCCGTTCTATCAGCTGGAACCAGTCTGGCCATTCTCCTCTGACCTCTGGCATCAACAAGGCATTATCGTCAAAGAAAATGGATATTTCACGAGATATTTTCTAATTTTTCGGACCATTCTCTGTAAACCCTAGAGATGGTTGTGTATGAAAATCCCAGTAGATCAGCAGTTTCTGAAATACTCAGACCAGCCCTTCTGGCACCAACAACCATGCCACGTTCAAAGTCACTCAGATCACCTTTCTTCCGTGTTCTGATGCTCGGTTTGAACTGCACCAGACTGTCTTGACCGTGTCTACATGCGTAAAATGCGTTGAGTTGCTGCCATGTGATTGACTGATTAGAAGCATTAAAGAGCAGTTTGACAAGTGTACCTAATAAAATGGCCGGTGAGTGTAGATCATCTTATCATAGATAATCATCATCATCACCAGAGCAGCAGGTAACATCTGTCAGAAGCTGTTGAAAGATCTCTTTGAAAAAGAAAAAATAAATAAGATTAGATGAGAGAAGATAGGTGAAGATAAGGTAAGAAGATAGCTTAAAGTAAATGAAGATGAGAGATGAGTCATAAAAGTAGAAAATACAGGAAAAGGTGTGTGAATTTGGACTGATATCGAAGTTTTGCTACTAATTGCACGTTTGTTGTTGTACTGTGTGTGTGTGTGTGTGTGTGTGTGTGTGTGTGTGTGTGTGTGTGTGTGTGTGTGTGTGTGTGTGTGTGTGTGTGTGTGTGTGTGTGTGTGTGTTGCAATGACCTCACTCCTCTCTTCCTCCACTGTCTTTTGCAGCACTGCACAACAGGACTCGTCTTCCTCCTCTGCTCAGGAACCCGATGCTGCCTGGACCCCCCCGCACCGCCTTCGGTGACTACCCCCCCCCCCCCCCCCCCCCCCCCCCCCCCCCCACACACACACACACACACACACACACTTCCTGTGACCTCAGCCCGGCAGGGCAGGTTTGACTGGGCCTCACCACCACTGACCACAAATAATCTTTAATCAATAATCTTTAATCTTTATTTGTTATTTATTACTATTTGTTATATCCTCATTATTATGATGACTAGGCTGTGGGCAGCATCAGTCAAGCCTGACCTATGATCCTCTGTTCTCTGAGCCCTGACCTTGGTTCTGGTTATGGTTCTGCTTAGTCTCTGTATCCTCCCAATGAGCGTCTTTCTATCTGCAGCGTCGCCCCTCATCCACCAGGAGGCGCAGCCTGCTCCCAGCTCTGAGCCCTCACAGCCGAATATGTTTCTGGGTAAAGACTGAGACTCTGTTTAACGCGCAGCAGCTTCTTTCTTTGCAGCTGCACCTGCTTCACCTGGAGGGGGGAGGGGGCCAGGGGGCGTGGCCTGAGCCAGCAGCTGCTGTGATTGGCTGCATGATCGCATGAATTGGAACCTGTTAGAAAGTCGTTTAATGTGCGAGGACAATGATGAAGAGGAGGAGGAGGTGGTGCTGTCAGTAAGTTCACTTTGCTACGCCCCCTCAGTGCAGCCCCACCCCTGCCCCACTCGTTGCTTTGTGCGTGTGTGTGTGTGTGTGTGTGTGTGTGTGTGTGTGTGTGTGTGTGTGTGTGTGTGTGTGTGTGTGTGTGTGTGTGTGTGTGTGTGTGTGTGTGTGTGTGTGGCCGCTGTGTGCCTGGCCAGTCTGCATGATGGTCTGCATGTTGCTCACGCGCAGACGTTGTTGGCTTTTCCTCCAGGGAAAGATGACACAAGTCGCTCTGTGCTGTGAGCTCCAGTCCTGAGATCGTAGGTCTGGGAAACATGGGGCATGTCTTCTCCACCAGACATGCCACCACTCCTCTGGTCTCATATTGGTTAGATCTGGTCCCTGGTTAGTAGCACTGGGTATGTTCCAATATTTTCCATATTTTTTCATTTCTCTGTTCCATAGTTTCAATAGATTTCTGATGCACCAAGATGGTGTACAACAACCATCCCAGGGACACAGGAGGAAGTTTAGATGTTCTGGCTCTGGTCCCAGACCAGATGAGACAGTCGAGCTATGGACAGTAGAGCAGAATACTAGGTGGGACAGACTATGGTGGGACTGGCTAGGACAGGTTGGACTATGGTAGAACAGGCTAGGACAGGGTGGACTAAGGCGGGACAGACTATGGTGGGACAGGGGAGGACAGGTTGGACTATGGTAGAACAGGCTAGGGCAGGGTGCACTGTGTAGGGACAGACTATGGTAGAACAGGCAAGGACAGGGTGGACTATGGTGGGACAGGCAAGGACAGGGTGGACTATGGTAGGACAAGCAAGGACAGGATGGAATATGGTAGAACAGGCTAGGACAGGGTGGACTAGGGTAGAACAGGTTAGGACAGGGTGGACTAAGGCGGGACAGACTATGGTAGTACATGCTAGGACAGAGTGGACTACGGCAGGACAGGGGAGCAGGCTACAGTCATGCTCAGCAGAGTGGAGGTGGTATGTCTGGTGGAGAACAGCAGCTATTGCATTGGTTCAATGCCCAGTCCTATGCAGAGGCTTGTGAGGCTCTGATGTCACAGCCTCTCTAACCAATCACATCCTCTCCCTCAGACGAAGGAAACTCTGTTAGAAACGTCAGCAGCCGACCAGTGGAGAACCCTCCCCACCTCCCGCCCAGCCCAGCCCCTCCCTCCAGCACCACCTCCTCCCTCCTCTTTAAACCCCCCATGGGGGTTGCCTCCCATCAGGGGCAGATGCCTCAGACCACGCATGCTACCGGGAAGCCTCGTAATCCTGCCGGTAATTCACTCCCCACTTCTTCTTGTGATGCTTGTCAAACAGTGTCAAGATGTGTACAACACATCTTCATGTGTTGTACACATGCACATGTGTTGTAGGCGTGTTGGAGGACTCTGTCTCAGCTGACCCTGCAGGATGCTGCTTTGTCTTATTACAACCTCTATGAAAAACCAGTGTCGTCAGCAAATGGACATCTCCTGTCCTTCACAGTTCACCTTTTCAACTGTTTCGTGAAAGACTGATCAGTGATTGTTTCCATGGAAACATCAATATTCTGATGTGAGCCAGAAAGATGTTACTGAACATCAGTCACACATAGACACATGATGCAGACATGTAAGCACCCTCAGAGCATTAGAGATTCATGTAAATGGCTTGGCCCAATTACTTTAAAGTTACTCTCAGATCCAGTTATTCTCAGGTCCAGTTACTCTGACAGAATGAGCTGAGTAACAACACTCTTGGTGTGGTGGAGATGCAGTCTCTGTCAGTCTGACTGTGGAGTTGAACCTCTGTCTCCCTCACAGCTTTCAATAGGCTCCTGGATGGTTCTTCTCTGCTGAGATCGGCTCTGGCCAATGACAGAGCCAGAGCCAACACCTGGGGTAACAATGACCTCTGATGACTTCCTGCTTCCTGTGTGTTGCAGCCGCTCCATCTCTCATTCTCTCAGCTGCTTCACCAGGTCTTTGTCCACAGGTGCAGCTGCTGCAGCTGCTCCTCACCTTCATCAGGCCTCATCACCTGCATGCAGCCGCAGACCTTGTCCTCACACACACACACACACACACACACACACACACACACACACCACTACCATCAACTTTACCTGAGCCTGATCAGCCACATTGAGTCTCCATCACTAACTCCACCGCCTGCGCTGAGTCCACTCACTGCACTGACACACCTGTCGTCTCACACACCTGTGACCTGCTGGCTGTTCTTGGTCCTGCAGGTGTGGGTGGGAGTGGCAGGAACCCTGCTCCTGTGGTGCAGCCTGCAGTGCCCCCTGTGGTCAGATCTATGAGGCCTGGATCCAGAACCCCCCTCCTCCCTCTGTCCCATGGCCTCAGGCTCAACCCCTCCTCCTCCTCACCCAGTAGCTCCTCCCCCTCCTTCAGCCTCCTTGGGGGTAATGCTCCTCCTCTGTCTCATTCCTCCTCCTCCTCCTCCTCCTCCTCCTCCTCAGCACCAGGAGGAAACTCTCTGATCAGTCGTTTATTCTCTTTCTATTGACCTAGTATCATGTAAATGCCTGTTATTCATGGGCTGATTTGGTTCATTCAACTGAGTATTGATCACACGTGAAGACTGATCAGAATCCTTCCTCCTGACATATTAGCAGGTGACTGGCTGGTCTCCATGGTAACGCTGACTCTTTCTCCACAGGGGGCGGGCAGCCGTCCCGGGGTCTGGCCCCCCTCAGACCTGCTCTGTGGGCTCGACCTCCATTGGGTAAAACTTCACCTCCGTCATTAACTTGCTTTTCAACAGCTGCAGCTCCACATGGCACCTGCAGGTGGCGCCATCTCATTATTCGTGTGTTCATTAATCCTCAGTGTCCTCACCAGGCCATCATGTCTCTGTCATCCATCCATCCATCTGTCTGTCGCCTCCATCTAGTGTCTGCCACTGGAGGCGGAGCTTCTGTGGTGTCACTGGTGCTGCTGCTGGGGGAGGGGCTTCATGTGAGGGTGGGGACAACCTCTAGACCTCCACCCTGACCTGCTGAAAAGCATGTGGAGGTGTCAGCACCACCATTAGCTCCATCACTAACACCTCCATCATGCGTGTGTGTGTGTGTGTGTGTGCGTGCGTGCATCTTCTTTTCCATCTCGAGTTTCTCATCCATCACCTCAGTGAGCTTATGCACGTTTATAATGTTTGTTCAGGTGTTCAAGAGGTGCACACGTGTGTGTGTATGTCTGTCAGATGTAACCATACAGTATATTGATAAATGACAGAAGATAGTGAAGGTGCTTGAGGCCCCTGGTCCTCCAGATCAGTGGCCCAGACCTTGGAGAGTCTGGTCCTGGTCTCCTGAGCAGCTCCTTGGACTCTGGACCAGTTTCTTCAGAGATGTCGTGGGATCTTTGCGTGGTCAGGTTGTGTGTTTGCAGCCTCTGATCCTGGATGGATCAAGAAGGTTTTGAGCAGAACTGGAGCCCAGTGCAAGCACTACTTCTCCTGTTAGTGAGCAGCTCTCAGCTGGAGGAGGAAACGTTCCCTGACGTGTTTGGCTCCTGTCTCGCAGTAGAGGCCCAGGGCCCTGGTTGGTCCTGGCGCCACAAGCGCTGCACGGTCGGGTGGTGTTTGGCACCCAGAGGCAAATGTTCATGGTGGCGCTCTGTGAGAGCCTCGGGCAGCAGTTCTGGAAACTTCTCTGCTGCTGGGAAAGAATGTGCTGCTGTGACCACTCCAGAACATCGATGTGACTGTTCCCCAGAGTCCTCCTCCTCCTCCTCCAGCTCCAGCTCCAGCTCCAGCTCCAGCTCCAGCTCCAGCTCCAGCTCCAGACCTGATGAAGCTGCAGAGACGCTGTGTTTAGAACGGCATCACGCGAGCAGCCCAGTGTGGCGTGCACTGGACCTGCTTCGTGACCGCAGTTTGAGTCTTATTGTAGAATTGTTTGTGTTTGAGAAGAGAAGACGTTCAATATTTATCCCAGTGACTCTGAGGAGCCTCCAGCAGGACTTCCCTCTGAGAAGATCTTGCTCCGTGTTCTGTTGACAGAGCTCTGACTCGTGGCTCCAGATCACAACCATCTGATCCAGCAGAGCTGTGTGAGCGGCTCCACTGCGTCTCCAGCCCCATACGTATTTACACGGAGCTGATTGAGAGGAATGTGTGTGTATTGTTTCATGTTAGGAGCTAAAAAGTTTCAGGGCTGCATCATCTTTCATGTGTCTGGCTCCGCATTTGTTCCATTTAGTTCTGGACGTGAATCAGTTCCTTGATTGTGAGGAATCTTGGCTGGAGCCTAAATGAGGGAGGGGGGTAATTGGCTGCAGGTTTTGGACTCCGTCTTTGGTCGACTTTAGAAAAACACACACAAATTACTCAGGATTGTTCATGTTTTCAGGTTCATTTGGGAGGTTGAGAACAGGATGATTCAGTGATTTTAGTGAGAGAATGGAGCTGAGTTGAGCCTGTGAAGGCGCTAGTTCTGGAGGTTATGATGATGAAGATGTTCTGCTCTGTTCCAGGGTCTCCTGCTCGACCTTCCATCCCTCTCAACAAGAAGCCGAACGTGGTGGGGAAGAAGGGTGATGCAGGTCAGAACAACTTCTTTCCTCAGGACCAATAACTAATAATTAATAATCAGTCTTCAGCCCATATTTCATTCTTATGCTTCAGATAAAGTCAACGATTTCAAGCAGACAGACAAACTCCCGTTCTTCAAACCTAAAGTTCTTCTAGCTACAGCGAAGCCCACAAAGCCTGAGAGGAGTACAACGACTGAGTCTCCAACTCCAGGTACAAGAGTCCACATGTCTATCCTGTTCTTCTCCTTCTACTCCCAATCCTCCTCCTCCATCTTCTTGTTCTTCTTTCCCCTCCTCTCACAGTCTCACTGTGTTTCCTCAGCTGCTCGACAGGAGTCCTGGGAAGATTCTGATCTCTTCAAGGCTCAGCCCTCATCTGATGTTGATGCTCTGGGAAAGAAACGTTATGTAGGTGAGTGAACAGAAGGTCTGGACTAAATAACTCTCGCCTCAGCCTGCAATAACGTTCTGCTCCTCCTCCTCCTCAGCTCCTCATGTCATCTACCAGACAGGGAAGAAACCAGATGAGCCATGCTCCATCACCTCCTCCTTGAACTACTTCCCAGAAGATGAACCGGGAGAGACCAACGTGACGTCTGCTCCCAGAGCTCCTCCCTCCAACCTGACGGTGGTGACAGTGGAGGGATGTCCGTCCTTTGTCATCCTGGACTGGGAGAAGAGCGACAACGACACCACAGGTATGAGGCTGACAGCGTGAGCCTGAAGATACTCTGGTTTCTGTGGTCTCGTCTCTGACTCAGTTTCTGTCTCTAGAGTATGAAGTCATCTCCACAGCTAAAGGTCCAGACGGGGAACAGGTCTCCATCCTCACCACCAACCAGACCCACACCGCGGTGGAGAACCTTCGACCTGAGAGCAGGTTGGTTCCTCTATGTCCTCCAGACCAACTGGGAAGCTGAGGGTCTGACCTCATCCACACTTCTTGATCTCTGTTCTCCCTGCTGGTCTTGAAGGTCTTAACATGGATCTCTGAGCTCTCTGATTTTCTCCTCCTATTCCTCTGTAGCTATGAGTTTAAAGTGAAGCCGAAGAACGACCTGGGCACAGGTCCCCTCAGCGAGCCAGTGACCTTCAACACGGAGTCAGGTACAGAACTTACACCTCGATGTATGCACACACACACACACACACACACACACACACACTCACTCACTGAGCTCTGTCTATGTCCTCAGCCGACCCCCGCGTCAGCGAGAACGTCTCAGGTGAGTGTTGCTGCTGCAGAAGTGGTCCAGGTGGTGGCGCAGGCTCAGTCAGGCTCAGTCTTCTTTCCTGCAGGTAAAGATGCGATCTGGACCGAGTTCCCCTTCAGGACCGACTCATACTCTGACTGCACCGGGAAGCAGTTCGTCAAGAGGACCTGGTACCGCAAGTTTGTTGGAGTGCAGCTCTGCAACTCGCTCAGGTACAAGATCTACCTGAGTGACTCGCTCAATGGTGAGTGCCCTCCACCTCCACGCTCCTGACCTCACCTCCTCCACCCACCTCACCTCCACCTACCTCACCTCACCTCCATTCACCTCACCTGACCTCCATCCACCTCACCTCATCTCCACCCACCTCACCTCCATCTGCCCAACCTCCACCCACCTCACCTCACCTCCATCCACCTCACCTCCATCTGCCCAACCTCCACCCACCTCACTTCACCTCCATTCACCTCACCTGACCTCCATCCACTTCATCTTACCTCCACCCACCTCACCTCCACACCTCCTTCCCCTCTCCCTCTCCCTCTTTCTCTTCCTCTTCCTCTTCCTCTTCTTCTCCCTCTCCTTCTCCTTCTCCATGCAGGTAAATTCCACAACATTGGTGATCAGACTGGCTTTGGTGAAGATCACTGTCAGTTCGTCGACTCTTTCCTGGATGGAAGAACAGGGAGGCAACTGAGAGCTGATCAGCTCCCGTCCAGAGCCGGTAAGGGGCTGGTTCACACCTAGTTCACACCTGGTTCACACCTGTTTTTACACCTGGTTCACACCTGTTGTTACACCTGTTTTTACACCTGTTTTATACCTGTTTTGCTGCAGGTTTCTTCCGTGCTGTGCGTCAGGAGCCCGTCCACTTTGGACCAATTGGAGGGAATTCCCACATCGGCTATGTGTCCTGGTACGAGTGTGGAACGCCGATCCCAGGGAAGTGGTGATGACGCAGGCTACTTTGGGAGGGGCTGGGAGCGGGGCTGGGAGCGGGGCTGGGAGCGGGGCTGGGAGCGGGGCTGGGAGCGGGGCTGTGGGGGGTGGGGGCAGAGGCTGGGAGGCTGGGACATGGGGGGTAGGATTGGACCTCCCCCAGACCAGCAAGGCATCTGCGGCTCAGCTTAGACAGAAACATGTACAGATATACTTAGCAGGGAACTAGTAACGAGAGCATCTTAAGACATATGTAAATGAGCCTCATCTTCACTATTTATCAGGCAGAGGTCAACCCCAGGAACCATGTAATGTTGCGTATCTGTGGCAGCTCTGCAGGGTGTGGGGGCTGAGCTCACGCTAGATCTATTTTATTATGTGTCAGATATGATGGGAAGCTGGCTCCCTGGACACTATTTTAACATGTGAAATGTTATTTATCGTTTTTTCAGCGCAGGAAGCAGCAGACGCTGCTCCTGCTTCATTAGATTGTTACATTGTTAGTGTCGTTACCGTAACATCCTCGTCCTCGCCGTGACGCAGTCTCAGCTGCCAGAACACATGATGTGATGACTGATCATCACTCAGCTGTCTCATGCTCGCACTCGCTCGAGCGTCAGAAGAACCTTCAACACTCAGCAGGTTTCCTCCGGGCGCTGCTCGGCAGGCTTACATACTTGCAGTTTGCACAGCAGGAATGTTTTATTTGTATATGGAGAGAATATGTGTCAGTTTCATCCCCTCCTTAGTGCTCGTACTTTCAAATACGTGATCTTCCTCTCTGCGCAAACGCATCTTTACGACCAACACGTCGTCATGTCTGAGTCAACAAACAGACTACCGTCCAAGGGAAAAGAGCTCCAGCAGGGTGAGGAGTTCTCAAGTCTCAGTTAGTTTCCATTGATTTCATGGAGACTCTCTGAGTTCAGAGTTCTGAGTCACTCAACACTGAGAACCGCTGTGTAAACGATGAGGTTTCGCTTTGAATGTTTTTCATCTTATGTTTATTTCTGTATTGAGATTCAACAATAAAGATGTTTTGATTTGTTTTTTAAGAAATCTCTATTTCTTAATGCTTGTCTTCAAATTAAAGAATTAACCAGTCAAGTTTGAAAACATGAAACCTGAATCTGCTGGTTATAGAGCCAGAAGATGTTCTGAGCCCTCGTCTGTAAATCAAACCTCAGTGAGAGGACAAGGATGCTGTTCCCAAACACTTAGATCAGTTCCTCTGGTTCCTCTGTCCTGCATGTTCTATGTTTCCTGATTATTAGCTGATGAAGGGGCAGTCAGTTGTACCAGGTGTTGCTGATCTACATGGAGAAACCTCATTGGTGAACTTACCTGACAATCACACACCTGTAGCTATTGCTTCAATTAGTCTGGAGCAAAACCTCAGTCACATGTCAGGAGGAAAAGTTGGGTGGAGGTCTGCTGGACTTTGACCAGGACCAGGCCGAGAATGTGGACTCAGATGAGAGCACAGACGAGAGCTGGGTGAGCAGATGTGTCGTTTGTTGTTTCTGTTGATTCAAAGAGGGTTAGTGGAGTCACTCGCTCGCTCTCGCTGTTTTTCTCTCTCTCTCTCTGTGCAGCCTGCTCCTCAGGTTACACACACAATCCTGTCCCATCAGAACAGTGATGGTTACATCACTTTTCCGCCTCTGGGACTAACCCTAACCCTCTCAGACCACAGAGATGATCTTTGTGTCGTTGCTGCGGTAACAATATTATTTCACTCAGAGCAGAAAAATAAAGTTTCTGACTGAAAATAAGAACAGGAGGTTGATGCCAGCATCGCTGGAATTCGATGTGCAACAGACGGAGGTTTCTCAGGAACCAGGGGGTTCCTATTTTTTGCTGGACGTTCTGCTCCAGGACATTCTCCTGCAGGATGCTTCTCTGGTCTGAGCTGGGATTCCCTTGCTCTAGAAACCTTGGTTGAAGAGAGAGAGAGTGAATTCACCTTCCTGTTATGTTCAGCTCAGGATTCAGTCAAATGTTACGTATTTTATTACCCCATGTTCCATTTTATCAGCTCAGTATCTTGAATGTTTTTCATCAGTGATCAGTTGGGAGGGAACCTGACAAAGGTCTTGTGTATTCAGGTTACAGAACGGTGAGATGACCAGCTTCCAGCTGAACGGCTCCACACACTCCGCTGCTGCTCAGTGTTTCTCCGCAGGTCGAGACGTAGATTTATGCTGCAAGATCTGATTTTAATTAATCTAGAGACAAAACCTGAAGCCGAAGAATTATCAGCTCCTCAACACACACACACACACACTGACTAGATCAGATTGCGTTATTTCACTTTCTCTTAGTATGTCACCTGTGACTGCAGGGAGACGGACGCTGAGACGGATGTCTCATTGTGAGTGTTGCAGCCTGAAGCAAACGTGTCTGAGCAGCAGCGTATGGACCAGACTGAACCTGTTGCTGTTTGTGTTGTAACGACCTGATGAAAGGTGAAAGAGCAAGTGAAGAAAAGTTAGGGAGGAAATGAGCAAAGAAGAGAAGTGGAGAGCTGCTGCTTCTCCACTCTGAGCTCAGCAGCTCTGTCTCCATCACCTGGAGAAACACAAAACCTGAACAGCTCCATGGTTTCCAAAGTCCTCATGATGTGTTCAAAGGCAACATCTGCAAGTAGCAGCTGGACTCTAAATGCTCTAAACATCACGTTAACTGTGATGGAGACTCCAGACACTGAAGGAAGAGGAGAAGAGAAGGAGTACAGGGTCAGGTCTGCATCCATCAGACTTTATGTAACCTGTGACGGTGGGGAGGTCCAAACCACCTCCAGGATCTGATGAGTCTAACAGCTGCAGCCAGAGGAACATGATGGAGAGAACAAAGAGAGAGCAGAGAGCTGGGCAAGTCATCCTATGTCCTGGACCAAAACCTGGACCAAGTTGGTCCAGGACCAGGAGTGACCTCACTTTGTCTTATCAGGCAGTCAGAAGCCTGTATCGAGGTACGTCACACGTCCTTCTGAAGCTGATGAAGATTAAAACATTAAAATCTTTCTCAGTGGCAGAAACAGAATCTGCTGCACAGATGAAGCAAAAAGTGTCTCTCGGATGAGAAACACATCTGTCACATCTGTCCAGAGGAAAGAGGAGCACAGTTCCAGAGAGCAGAGCAAAGTTGCTCGGAAATAAAATTAGAATCTAAATAATAAAACTGTCCAGCTGCAGCAGCTGGACTCAAAATGAACCTTAGCAGTCACGTTAGTCTTTCAGCACCAGGCACCTGAGGGGGAGGGGGGGGGCTGTTGAGTGACAGGTGGAGGTGGTGGTCTCCTCCAGAATGTTGACTCAGTGAAGATCATGTCGTGTTTGTCACATTCCTGCTGCCAAGCTTCTTCCTCCAGAATCCTCTGTTGACCAAACATTGTCTGCCTGTCACTGTCAGAGCAACATTCCTCAGTTTAACCCTTCACTCACAGTCTCGACCTGGGCCTGGAGCCCAGACCTGGATGTGATCTGCATAGCTAGAATAGAAATGGCCAACATGATGTTTTGTTTGGTCTCCAGGAGCCTCTTTTAGCTCCATCCCCAGACGCCACTCAGTGACCACAGTGAGAGTAGACACTCTGGAGCACCATACACAAGGCTGACTCTGGATCAGCTGGCACTGCGCTGCAGATGCTCCAGGTCTAACAAGTGCTGATCTGAAGAACATGGATCCTGTGAAGAGTCCATCAGCTCCACTCAAGGAAAAGCCAAAACTGTTCCAGAGTCATAAACTGAAGCCACCAAACTCAGCTGAGTCCAGATCCTACATGATCTAACGTGTGGTTTTCTTGTTTCTCTCTCTATTCTCATCGCTTGTTGCCACATGGTCTCCATCTGCTGCTCTCATCGCTGTCGTCGGAGCGGATCAGATCAGAGCAGCAGCGCCGCTCAGGGAGGCCTGGGAACACTGGCCAAACCGCCACTGAGCAGCCAGGGAGGCTGGAAAACACCAGCTCTGATTGGTCCTGGCAGCTGCAGCGCCACACACCGTTGGCTGAGAGTTCTCAGGACACGTCGGACCACGTAAGATGATTCTTACATCGCAGCAGCTCTGCCTGGAGTCAGAGGCCAGAGACAAGTGGCTGGAAATGACGGACCCGAACTGGAATCAGAGGAAACCAAAGACACCAAGGGACCAGCTTTTCAGCACAGCAGACTGCGTCTCCATCAGGCCTAGATCAGGTCTCCATCAGGTCTCCAACGTCTCTGGACTTGGTGTTAATGGTCATGTTTGGAAGTGCAAACGCTCAGAGGAAGTGTCACATAGAAAATCTCATGAACTCAGAGGACCTCAGAAGAACTCAGAAGAACTCAGAGGAACTCAGATGAACGAGGTCCTGGACATGGACATTTTGGGAAACAGAATGAACGAATGAACAAAGGAACAAACAATTTTCTCTGGAAACACAAGTTCATGCTGCTGTCTGTCCAGGCATAGAACATGTTCCTCTGTTTCCTCATGTGTCTACACACACACACACACACACACACACACTTACTTTATGTACCATGGTGGAGGAGGAAACCCCCGCACACTTTAACTCCACATCTGCTTCCAGTTAGAGCAGGATTGTGATCTGTTCCAGACTCTGGTACTGTCCCCCAACACACACACACACACACACACACACACACACACACACACACACACACACACACACACACACACACACACACACACACACACACACACACACACACACACACACACACACACACACCTCTTCAGAGGAAACAAACCTTGTAGCAGCAGCGGGTTCACATCAGAATGGATTATGTAACATCTGCTTCTATTTAAATGAAAAGTAATGAGGTTTTCTCCTGTCAGGTAATACACACACACACACACACACACACACACACACACACACACACACACACACACACACACACACACACACACACACACACACACACACACACACACACACACACACACACACACACACATACACAACCACACACCCACACACACACACAACCTGATCTCTGAGTCAAGTCTCTGCAGGTTTCAGGTCCTGAGACTGACCATAGTTGCAGCTGAACTCTGGTCTGGGTCTGGGTCTAGGTCTAGGTCTGGGACTGGTCTCGGGTCCTCTGAGTCAAAAAGACTCAATGCTCAGTTAACCACATGTGATAAAGTTGCATAAGAACCATAAAGAGCTTTATATTGTTTTATATTGTTTTATTTTATTATTTTTGGCCAACAGAGTGAGTTCGTCAGGGGTTTCCTGACAGCCTGAGCTTCAGATCCAGGTTCTGATGTTTGGATCAGACCTAGAGCATCTTCAGTCCTCAGGCAGTAAAGCAGGAGAAGATGAGTCAGTAGGAAACAGATATAAAACATTGTGGAGAGTCGCTGAGCTGCTCTGAGACCAGCCAGACCTCCACAGCCTTACGTAACATTATATTACTGTGTCCATGAGTTGGACGTGGACAGAGCTGTCCACGTCAACAGGGTCTGGGGGGACATCTCGGTCACCACATCTTGAGGTCCGTCCTCAGGTCTGTCCTCAGGTCTGACCCTGAATCGGAGGAGCTGTGTCTTCATGGTAACTGGTGTTTTCCTCCACTCTGGAAACAGGTCCACTGAGTATGAACGGAGCAGATTTATGGAGCCGTGAGTCCTGCCAGCGCCACTTAAAGACTGCTGCTCTGGTCTAACGTTCTCACTGTGTCTCTGCAGGTCAACTGGCTCTGTTACGTAAGGCAACCAAACAGACAAGTGTTGGTGTCTACTTCATGTTTCCATGGGGACGCCAACAGAGACAGAGCTAGACTCTGATTGTCTCTTCATCATCGTAACAGAGTAAGATTGTTCTGGAGCCATGGCGCCCTCTAGTGGCTCCACGTCTCAGTTCTCCATCAACATGTTCAGGACACAGTCACTGACACCGGAGGAGGAGATCCTGTATGTTTTACTTCGACATCTTATTCATCTTCTGTTTCCTTCACTTGTGGCTTTCGTCACATGAAATTCAAGAACATGAAACTCCAGTTGAACCTCCAGCTCTATTTGTCTTGAGCAACTTATGAGACCCGATGTTCAGGAAACAGGAAACTGTATTTTGTTTTCAATAACAAACTATCAACAGCTGTTGTCACTGAAGCGAGTGAAGCCACTTTTATTTCTTGAATCAACTTTAGTGTGTGTGTGTGTGTCCTCCACAGGGAGGGAACCTGATTGGCTGCAAATGGAGGTGGATCCATTGTCTCCACTCTCATCCAGTTAACTGCCAGACATGGAGCTCGTCACTCATTAACTTCCTGCTCCTGTAGTTTGTCTCCAGGTCACGTCAGATCATATAATGTTTAACTATTTAACTATTTCATTGTTAAAATCTGCAGAAAAAACCTGCATCTGACCATTGGTCATCTCTGACCTTTGACCTCCATGCTCCAGAGATCGGTCACCAATAAACAGTCGGGTTCAGTCAGAACAAGACTGCAGAGTTCAGCTAGACCCCCCACCGCACTCCTCCTACACACGCACACACACACACGCACACACTCATTGAGAAACACACTGCACTGATTGGAAGGGACTGCGGAGTCGTAGCAGCAACAAGCAGCAGCAGCAACAAGCAGCAGCAGCAGCAACAAGCAGCAGCAGCAACGTGAGCAGCCATGTCTCAGCTGGTCGAATGTGTCCCCAACTTCTCAGAGGGTCGAGACAGACAGGTCAGTCCTGCTTCAGATTGTCTTTAACTACGTTCCAGCTTTAGTTCTCAGGCCTGCTCACAGGATTGGCCTTGAAGGTCCAGGGCTAAAGTCCAGCGTACATTCAGAGCCTTCTGAGCTGCAACATGAGTTGTTTGGTTCATAAAATGATGCAAATGTTCAAAAAATTCTTTTGAAACACCTCAATGCCATTAAATGTTCTGTCACAGAATACAGAAAGCATAAAACATTCATCTTTCAGAAGCTCATTAAAATCACTCTCAAAAATAATTTAAATTAAATGCATTCATCGAAGAGTAGTAGATTCTTTCATTAGTCGATGAGTGGATGAGTTGTTGCAGCTCTAGAGCAGTGACCTCTGACCTCCTGTGACCTCTGACCTGTGTCAGGTGATCGATGCAATCTCTGCAGCGATCTCCAGCAGCTCTGGCTGCAGCCTCCTGGACGTCGACCCAGGAGCCTCCACCAACCGAACCGTCTTCACCTTCGTAGGAAGCCCAGAGGCCGTGGTGGAGGGAGCGCTGAGTGCTGCCCGGGAGGCCTTCAGCCACATCGACATGACCAGGCACTCAGGTCAGAGTCCCCCCAGGAGGCCCTGGCCCCTCTAGCAGGTTTGCTTTCTGACTGACTGTGTGTGTGCGCATCCAGGAGAACATCCTCGTACCGGAGCGCTGGATGTGTGTCCCTTCATCCCGGTCCAGAACGTCTCCATGGATGACTGCGTCAAATGTGCCAATGAGTTTGGACGGAGACTCACAGAAATGCTGCATGTTCCTGGTGAGAGGAAACAGATCCTCTGAAGATCATCAGATCAACTAAGGATCATCTACAAATCATTCTCAGATCCTCCTCAGAAGTTTAGTAGAAATGTAAAATTACATGACCATCCATGTCAGGCTGCATGATACTAACCTGACCCCCCTCTGCAGTGCTACTAACTAACCTCTCATCCTCAGTCTACCTCTATGGAGCAGCTGCTCGTTCAGAGAGCAGACGCAGCCTCCCAGCGGTCCGTGCTGGGGAGTACGAGGCATTACCTGAGAAGGTGAGAGATCATCCTCAATCAGAGCTTCTGCTCCTTCTCAGATGAAGACATTTCCTGATTGTTTATCTCTGTCCAGTTGAAGCAGGATCAGTGGGCGCCAGACTTTGGCCCCGCTCTCTTCGTGCCATCGTGGGGTGCCACGGTAACGGGGGCCCGTAAATTCCTCATCGCTTACAACGTGAACGTGATTGGAACCAAAGAGCAGGCACACCGCATCGCTCTGGACATCCGGGAGCAGGGCCGAGGGAAAGGCCAGGTGCATGCTTGGAGTCTGACTCTGTGACTGTGGCACGTAGGAATATGTAGATGCTGACCCTTGTTGCTCTGCAGCCTGGACGTCTGCAGCACCTGCAGGCAATGGGATGGTTCCTGGAGGAGCAGAACCTGGCGCAGGTTTCCACCAACATCCTGGACCACGAGCAGACGCCACTGCATGCCGTCTACCAGGAGATCTGCAGTGACGCAGAGGTCAGAGGTCACAGTGTACAGCAGTGTCCCAGGAACAGAGTCTGTAGTGGTGTGTGTGTGTGTGTGCGTGTTTGTAGGAGTTGAAGCTGCCGGTCGTGGGCTCCCAGGTCGTGGGTCTGGTTCCTCTCAAGTCTCTGCTGGACGCTGCTGATTTCTACATCCAGAGAGACAAACTGTTCATCCTGGAGGAGGAACACAAAGTCCGCCTGGTAACGTACAAATGGATGTAAACATCTTAAAAAACAAACATAAATCTAAATGTTAAATCTAAATATATGTGTGTGTGTGTGTGTGTGTCTGTGTGACTAGGTGATCAGTAAACTGGGTCTGGACTCTCTGGGACCCTTCAAACCACAGGAGAGAATCATTGAGTGAGTTCCCACAGAGTCTGAGCTTGTTTTCTCCTCATTGATCAGTTATTGGTTCAGTATCTGTGAATCTCCAGGGGCAGTGTCACAGACTGTCACTGCAGCAGCAGCTCTGCTTGTTTACTGAAGATCAGGTGATGTTTGTTCAGTCCCAGGGTTGAGACATACTCAGAGAGCAGGAGCATGGACAAGCAATAATCATGAACATAGGAACATGAGCTACAGCAGCAGTCAAAGTAAGATCTGATTAACAAGCTGTTCTCCAATATGTGTGTGTGTGTGTGTGTGTGCGCGCACGCAGATATATGGTGAGGTCTCAGGACGATGGACGCCTCGTTTCTCTGTCTCTGCAGCAGTTTGTTCACAGTGTTGCTGCTCGAACCGCAGCTCCTGGAGGAGGATCTGTGTCGGCCGCCATTGCTGCTTTGGTACACAACAACAACTGAGTATATGTTTGAGCTCACATCCAACTCATGAGTGAGTGAGTCTTTGTGTGTCTGTGTGTGTGTGTGGGCAGGGCGCGGCGCTAGGCTCCATGGTGGGTCAGATGACATACGGGAAGCGACAGTTCGAGAACCTCGACACCGTGATGAGGAGGTTGATTCCACCGTTCCACCGCGCTGTCAGCGAGCTGCTGGAGATGGTTGACGCCGACTCTGCTGCCTTCAACAGCTACATGGTGACACGCATGCACACACACGCGCACGCATTCACGCACACACACACACACACACACACACTCTGATGTGTGTCTTTCCTCTGCAGGAGGCAATGAAGATGCCGAAGAGTAGCATGGAGGAGGTGAAGAGGTGTGTATTAATTTGAATATATCTATAATGTCTGCATGTATCTATATGTATATACAATGTCTATATGAACCCCGCTGTGTGCCTGCAGGCGTCAGGCTGCCCAGCAGGAGGCGCTGCAGTGGGCAGCAGCAGTCCCTCTCACTCTGGCTGAGAAGGTCAACAGGCTGTGGAGCCATTTGAAGGAGATGGTGACACATGGAAACCTGGCCTGTCTGTCTGACGTGCAGGTAACCCCCCCAACCACCCAACCCATCCCTTCTTCACACACACACACACACACACACACACACACACACACACACACACACACACACACACACACACACACACACACACACACACACACACACACACACACACACACACACACACACTAGCATCATGGAAGGATGTCAGTCCCCATGCTATGTGCAGGTTGCAGCCAAAGCTCTGGAAACATCTGTTTTTGGAGCGTATTACAACGTGATGATCAACCTCCAGGATGTCACTGATGATAGCTTCAAGGTGAAGGTTAGTGAGGCTTCCTGACACATGCCCATCATGGAGACGAGTGTGTAGTTCTTGGTCCCTGTCCTGTTCTGGGTCCAGGTCCAGGTCCTGACTCTGTTGGTTTTGTGCTGCAGACTAAGACCAGAGCCACCGAGCTGCTGCAGGAAGCAAAGAAGAACGCTGCTGCCATCCTCCAAGCTGCTGAGGAGAGGAAGTGAGAGGAGAAGGAGGAGGAGTTTCAGCTGCAGTGAAGCATCCTGGGACTCTGAGGTCACTGAGGTCATCGAGATAAATCTGTTACTGAGGAATGAAAATAAACCGTTGTCTCATGGTTCATGTGTGACCTCATGGTTCGGAGTATTCACTCAGCGACAGAGCTTTCCTCCTCAGTCTGAAGAGCTCACAGATCACAGGTCAGAGCTGGAGCATCAGAGGAGAAGCTTCTCCAGGTCTGGTCCAGGGTTTGGTCTCAGGTCCTGTCCAGGGTCTGGTCCAGAGCAACAGCTGCTGTTTGATTGAGAAACACTGAATCTAAATCAGTCGACAAAGAACAGCAGGAGCTCTGCTCAATGTAACTGTATGTCCTCCAAACCAGAGGAGGAGAAGCAACAGAGTCAGGACCAGACCCAGAGCGGAGGAGGAGGAGGCACAGTACAGATGCCACAGATTAAAGGTCCAACACACGTCATCAGTGATCAACATCAGAGGTAGAAACAGTTCAGTGGTTGAAATTATGAAATGATTTCAGAGATAAAAACAGTCACACTCACGCGCACACACACAGATATCTTTGGGGAAACGATTGAATATCTGGCGTTTTGAGAAGGTCTGAAGTGGTTTCAGAGGTTTATGAAAGAAGAAAGTTGGAATGCATGATGATGGATTGTTTCAGGTTCGTTTCCGCCCCCTGGTGGCGGACAACGGTGCCTGACCCCGATTCAGTTCCAGCTGAGTAAAGAGGACAACCTTCCTGGTTTAAAGATCAGACATGCGGAGGACGCATGAGGAGCACGAGAGGGTCGGTGTCTGGCACGAGCCTCCTAGCCATAGGGTTAAGTAGCTGCATGCTAACTGAAGTGACGCAGCAACTGCGACTGGTCAACAATAACGGACAAACTGCTGCAACGTTAACTTAGCTTAACTTATCGTATTCAAACTGACAGGATGAGCAGCCTCCCAGAGATACATGGAAAAGTTATTTGTTTCGCTTTGGATAGAACAGAGAAGATGTCCAACTATCCTGTTTGTGTGTGGGCTGCTGCCCTGTGTCCTCACAGACCTGGGGGGGGATGAGTCCTCTTGTCTTCTGGAGGAACAGCCAAAATGGCGTGGTGTTGACATTGTCCCAGATGGTCCAGACAAGTCCTGGCAAGACTTCAGGTACCGAGGCCGTGCCCGCAGCTTCCCAGAGGAACAGTGCAGCAGGAACGAATGTTTCATCCCCAACAGACAGTGACCGATGAGTGACTGATCATCTCGTCCTCTTGTTCCAGGTGAAGGAACATGGAGGTCCACAGCGGTACAAGTGTGACCATCGTCCAGACCTTCAGTCAGATCAGTGCCCAGCTCTACATTTTTCCTTCCACTTCCAAGTTCCATGTTTCCTTCCAAGTTCCAGGTGGAGAAGAACCAGCTGAAGATCATGGACCCAGGACATCCGACTTCACTCCTGCTACAGCAAGAAGAATGGCCTAGTTCACCAGTTTAATGTCTCCTGTGAGTAACTTCTCATTTTATCCAGTTATCCATGTAGTTAGTTTATCTGAAGTACCTGAGTCAGTCTGAGGATCATGTTTCATACTTGATGTTCATCAGGAGACTCAGAGGAGATAAGAAGAGCTGACCAGGGTTAGGTTAGGTTAGGAGTTCTGACTAGAGACATCAGTCAAAACTTTAAGGAGTTCACATCCTCATATTAGTTCACGTACAGCATCAGGAGCTCTGAGCTCACTCTTTCCTAGAGTCTCACTTCTCCTGCAGATGATCCTCCTGATGGAGAGGAGCAGGATCAGGAGTAGGAGGAGGAGCAGGATCAGTACAAGCTCCTCATGTTTGGTTCCTTCGTTCTGAACTTTTTCCTCTGCATCGGTGAGTCCAGTTCTGAGCTGCGCTGAAGCTGTTGCTGCAGGAGGAGCATTTAGGATGCTGGTGGGAGCTCCTTTCTGAGGAGGAGGAGGAGGATGTCCAGGTTTCAGCTGTGTCTCTGTCAACAGGTTGGATCCTCACATGTCTGAGGAGTAGGAGGAGCAGAAGGAGCCCCACAGTGATGGCATGTCCACAGGCAAAACAACTCATGCAGCAGCCAGAGGGGCTGCAACATTACTGAGTTAAACTACCCTAACTCTAACTACTCTAGCCAGGTCCACTGTGTTGCAGTGCAATGAGATCTAGCTGCTGCAAAGAGCTGCTCCTCCTGCTCCTCCTCCATCCTCAGATGGGATTTACTACAAGGCTTAGCTCACTCGGCCCTGACACCCTGACCAGACATCTCCTAACTGGTACTAGTACTGCATCTGTCCTGCATATGTACATGTTTGTATGTGTCTGTATGTGTGTGTATATACTGCATCCAACTGCTCTGAGTTCAATGCAGTTTGTTTATTTTTTCATAAATAAACAAATGAAGTTATTATTTGTTGTTTGTTCATGTAAAATGTTTTCAGATATTGAGGTTTGGAGGTTGAGGAACCTCAACACTGTGAATCTCCACTCCTGTGTGTGAAGTTTCCTCTGGGGTCATGTGTGATAGATGTAGCTGATCTGACCTGACAGGACGTTTAAGTCTGACTCCTCTGTCTCCTCCTCTACCACCTCCTCCTTCTTCTGGGGAACCTCCTGACCAACTTTATAACATGTCTGCACAGATGGCACACTCCTCCAGATCAGACACTAAAGATCAGAGGAACCTGAGGTCCAGGCTGTGGAGAGGAGGAGGTGTCAAAGCCACAGCTCAACAAAACAGACGTGGTGGCGGAGATTCATCTCACCAGGCAGTCAGCAGTGTGTGTGTGTGTGTGTGTTTGTTTGTGCGTGCGTGCGTGTGTCTGTGTGTGCGTGTGTGCGCTTGTCAGGAGGATGCTCTCATGTGATCATCTCCTGCTCTCTGAGCTTCATTAGACTCTTTCTCTCTCACACAGACATACACGTCTCCTCAGACTCTGGCAGCAGAATATGAGTGTTGTCGGCTCTCAGTCCTGTGGTCCACAGACGTTCTGAGACGTTCTGAGAGCAGGAGGAGACCTGAAGGCAGCGTGATCTCAGAGACAAGCTTCAGCAGCAGAAGAAGCAGCTTCAGATTGAGTGTCTGGAGGGACCAAAGCAGCTGGAGGATCCTCAGGTTGTACAGGTTTTGCTCAGGATCTGCTCTGGCTCTTCAGCTTCAGGTCTGAACTGTTCTCTTTGCTAAGTTTACAAATGTTGTCGTGACTTCATTCAAACATTTGTGAGTGTTTTTCTGGTTGTTTCACTGTTTTACCATGAAATAATAAAATGTGTTCTGATGAATGTAAAACTGCAGTGATTAGGACTGTGAGAACCTGCAGCAGGAGTATCTGAGACAACGTGTGTTTGTGTGTGTTCTCAGCATCATGGAGCGTAAACTGGATCTATCTCGACTGACGGATGAGGAGGCAAAACATGTGTGGGAGGTGATTCAGCGAGACTTCACACTGCGCAAGAAGGAGGAGGAGAGACTGGGGTACCACACACACACACACACACACACACCTCCACCCTTCATCTTACGTCTGAGAATTCTGACCAGTTCTAGAACGTTGAGAGAACTTCGGCATCAACGCAATTCTGGTTCTAGTTAAACGTGTGTGTGTGTGTGTGTGTATGTGTCAGCTGTTTGTCTGGCAGTGTCTCATGTGAGTGTTGAGGAATGTATGTGTGTGAAAGAAGTCGTTGTGTGTGAGTCGATCACAACTTGATCACACGCTCTGCCGTGGAAAACAGGAAACAAAGACTCAGTGTCCTCTCAGAGACTACAACTCCCAGCAGCCCCGGGCCTCCAGGAACATGTTAAAACATGCTAGAACATGTAATCTGATTACTGACATGGACATCACTTCACACTGAGGTCTAGGTCAGTGTCAGGTGGGGGAACCTGATTGGTCTGTGCAACAGCATGATCACGTGATTGGTCGAAACTGCTTGGTTGCTGCTCACGATTTAACGATTGGTCACAGAAAACAAAAGAGCACAAGATGATCAGATGGTGCACAGCACGTCATCTTCATCCTCCTCACCATTATTATTAGTGATGCATTGATTATCAGTACTGATTATAGATTATAGTATCATAGTCATTCCGTCACCATGGCAACTGGGTGGAGTAGTCGTAGAAGAAGTCGTAATTGTAATGATAGTAGTAATGATAATCTCTCTGTCCGTAACCTGGCAACAGCATGTCATTGTATCATTTGACAGCGACATGATGTCATGTGACACGCCATCTTGTGTTTAACGTGGCATAATTGCGCGAGTTGGTGTGTCCTCGTCCCTGCAGGACCCTGAAGACCCAGATAGAGAAGGAGGACTCTAAGCGGGAGCTGCTGGGGGCTCAGAGCCAGCTGTCGGACTCTCTGTGTATCTGCTGCCTGCAGCCCTTCAGGTTCCTGGTCAACAGCAAGAGGCAGTGCATCGACTGCCACATGTTCACCTGCAAGTCCTGCAGCCGCTACAACAAGAAGGAGCACGGCTGGGTGTGTGACAACTGCCGCATGACCAGGTAACAGACACACACACACACACACACACACACACACACACACACACACACACACACACACACACACACAGCACTGGGTAACACATACAGCACCGGGTAACACATACACACACTCACAGAAACACACACTCACTCAGCACCAGGTAACACACACACACTTGGGGTGTGAGCAGTTGTGTTGTTGTCAGGGTGGTGAAGATCGGGACAGTCGGCTGGTACCACGACAACGTCAGAAACCGCTTCAAACGCTTCGGCAGCGCCAAGGTGATGAGGTCCCTGTACAAGAGGCTGAACGGAGACGGTGAGTAGGCGGAGCCTCAGCTACATGATCTCACCCGTGACCTCACCTGTGTAGGTGGAGCCTCAGCTATGACAGACCAGGTGCTACATGCTACATACTAACTTCACCCGTTGTCCCTTCAGGTGGTCGTGATGATGATACCCAGAGTATGCCGGATGTCCGCCGCTGTGAGTCTGAACGCAGCAACACTTGACAACATGTGACAACACGAGACAACACGTGACATGTGATAACATACGATTACACATACAATATAAACATGTCTTTTCACCTGTAGACTCGTGTAACGGTGGTGAGGATGAACACGGAGAGGGCGAGGTTCAACGCTACAAGATGGTGACGTGTCAATCAAACAGAACTGCCTGACAGCCAATCGGAGGCCTAGGTGCAGTGATTCACATGTTTGTTCCTCTTCTCTCCAGATGAGGAAGAACAAGCGTCTTCTCTCCGTCCACCCAATGGACTTTGACCCTGAGGAGTATCTTCCACATTCCCGCCGCCCATCAGTCCAGGTATAAGTTCACCTGGACTCACCTGGTCACCACCAGGCTCACACACACAGTAATAGAGTGTGTGTGTGTGTGTCTGTGTGTGAGAGCAGCAGATGATGCAGGATGAGCGTGGCTACAGGAATGACTACGACTACGACGTCTACAACCACCGAGTGAATCGTAGGAAGAGTCTTGACCGCTACAACATGAGACCTGGTACACACACACACACACACACACACACACACACACACACACACACACACACACACACTCACTCTGTATGTGTATGTGTGTATGTGCCAGACTATGACTATGTGGAGAGTCGTATGGTCCGGACTCGTTCTCTGTCTAAGATCAGCTCCTCGGTTGCTCGGCAACAGTACGTGGACACATCGGACGAGGATGATCCTCCTCGTTATCCTCCGTACCGACGCCGCAACAGCCGCGCCTCCTCCCAGGAGAACCTGCAGGCCCCACCAGTAAGAGCTCAGCCAATGACAGAGCAGTATCAGGACAGGACTGGCACCTTTATCACAGGCTGTTCTCCTCCACTTCCTCTTACCCTCTCCTCTTCGTCCTCCTCCAGATGAATGAGCTGAATAAGCGGATGTTTGCCATTGAGAGTCTGCTGAGTCGTCTGGAGGAGAAGATGACTCCTGGTGATGAGGTGAGCTTAAAGTTTATTATTTTATTTATTTTTATTATTAATAAATTTATTTTTGGAGTTTAGAGGAAGGTTTCCTTCTGCTGGCGCAGACGCCTGCTCCTCCGGGTCACAACGAGGAGGAGAAGCTGCGCAGGAAGTTGAGTGAGCTCGCAGGAAACCTGAGCGACAAGGCACCATCATCTGAGGAGGAGGAGAAGAAGTCGTCTGCTGGTAAAGGAGCTCGTGCTGATCCTCCTGCGCTTCCTGCTCTGGATGCTCTGAAGGACCCAGACCTGAGCTCGTCCAGCGATGAGATGCCGACCGAGGCTCAGAAGGTACAACAACACATCTTAGAACCAGAACCAGAATAAGGAGCCTGGAGGTTTGTCAACGACTTCCAGCATTGTCATGGAGACACTGAGGACACAACTCCATAATGATGCTGCATCTGAGATAGATGTTTCCAGATGAGTGTCCTGCTGTCTCCATGCTGATGCTGCAGGTTGAGTGTCCAGCTCCGCTTGTCTCCCAGCATGGCTCCGACTCCGGCTCCACTTCCCCTGAGAACTTCAGACCCTTTGAAGAATAAAATAAAATTATAAAGAGTATAATAAACTGCTCACAAAGTTTCAGGCACTAACTTTAATGAGATGTGTAATGTGTCAGAACTTTGTTGGTTTTGATGATTCTCGACGTGAAACAAGCTGCATGAGCTCCCCCGCACTAACCCGACTCCACCAGCAGGGGGAGATCATGTGACATCAGCAGCTCCGGTCTGGATCCACCTGAGCTCTGACCAACTAGATGTGACCATCAGCCCTTTGGGCGGAGCTTTGTAACCGAACCCGCTGTTGCATCCAGGCCAGAGCTGCAGCAGGACCAGAGGTTGTTTCCAGCTCTAACATCTGTCCCTCCTCATGGCTTTCAGAGATCGACCGCCGCCGCCCTCTGTGACCTCACCACTGAGGTCCTGAGAACCATTAATGCAACAGAAAACGCAATGGTCGAGTTCGGCCTGGCAGAGCCGCTTGACAGATCCCACTTAGTAGGGACTGACGTTAAGCAAGCAGATGATGCTTTCAGGGAACTTGAGGAAAATGTAAGCGCTACCGTGGACTGCACGCCACATTTATGGCTAACCTGGTATTGTCTGATCCTCACTAAGCCCAACGCCCCCGCCTCATGTGATGCATGACCCTTAGTCTGGATGGCTTCAAACTCCTGAGTCCCAACAGGGCTGAGTACCTGGGAACCAACAAAAGAACCGAGATACACCCAGTTTAAACTCCATGAACCTGTTGTTTACCTCGTGGTAACCTTGGTGACAGAGCCACGTGACCGTAGAAAGAGCGAGACAATCAGGTAGACGATCAGCTGGTCACTGATACGTAGTCTTATGTCCTGTAACTCTCTGGACCCGGTCGGTGTCTCTGCCGTGCTCAGCCCTGTCCTCCCTGTCCTTGTTGTCTTTGTGAAGTGCAGCCCAGCAGCTGTTGTCTCATGTGTGTGCGTGTGTCACCTGTGCAGGTGTACATCGCCGCCGGTCAGTCCTTCGAGCTTGAGAACAAACTGCGCCGACTCGAGCAAAGTGCCAAGAACCGTTTTGGAGGAACGACGGACTCAGAGCTGTCGGAGCTGGAGGACGTGGTCGCGCTGACGGCCGCCAGAGTCCAGAGCGCTGAGAGTGAGGTCAGGTCACCTGCTCAGGTTGCTGCTGTGCTCTGATTGGTTGCTGTGGCCTAACAGACTTCCGGTTTCCAGGTGTCGGACATTGAGACCAAGATCGCAGCTCTAAACGCAAAGAAGAAGGTGAGGTCACAGGTTTCATCTGCAACTTGTCGTCTTACCTGGTTCTGATTGATTGTTGATGTCACCAGGTGTCAGGGTCTCATCTGAAGAAGAAATCAACACATGATTCATCCAACAGGAAGCCATGAAGCTGTAGAAGAAACTAAATGCTGAGATCTCAACCTGAAGTTTTGTTGAGGAAAAAGTTAATGGCAAAAACATCAATATTGTTTAGCAAGAAAAAGAAATTTAGAGGAAATTATTAGAATTCATCCCTCAATAATTACCAAAATAATTAGAAAGAAATGAGAAATGAATAAGAGATGTGAAACCAAATGTGTGATTTATCAACAGCTTAGATGAAACTTAACATTTTAAAAAGCTGAAATTGAAGATTTTCAGTGAAATATTGTCGACAGTCAAAATCCGAATCTGATTAAATCTTATTTTTAAACGATTTTACAGCACCGTCTTCCTCCAGCAGAATTACAATGGTCAGCTGTTAGAAATGTTTTGTTGTCATCAATGAAAACTGTCCTCAGCTAAACAGCTTTTGATCAATGGTAGAAATATTTTATTTGATTATAGAATATAAATGAAAGGAGCCTGTCAAAGCTGATCTGTATTTTCACTCAATAAAGGATAGAATAATTAAGTATAACACACATCCTTCGTCTTTGGGTTTATTGTTCTATTATTGGGACTTCTCGGAGTCCGTACAAAAGCACACCGCAGCAGGCTTTTATTCTGAAAGGTATTTCCGGCCAGCCTCCTGAGCCTCATGAGAATAAGAGCCCTTTCTCCGTCACTGCGACGCGCGCGACACCTGCTGCGCACCTGGTGACGTCACCGCGGAGGAAGCCGGAGCGCGTGAGGCTTCATCTCGATACGTTCAACGATTGTTCGCGATTCACACACACGCACACACACAGCGTCCGGAGCGGAGCCTGGGACTGGGACACAGCAGCTGCAGAGCAGCTCTTCTGATTGGGTCTGACTGGCTGAACAACGGAACACCGGTACTGGACCGGTCCGGACCGCTGGACCATGGGGACACATGGACCGGGTCGCAAGAGGATCCCGAACCGGGAGAAGCTTTCGGCGGAGGACGACGCTCTGACCCAAATCGCCCGAGAGGTGAGTGGTGACTGCGCTACATGTGTGTGTGTGTGTGTGTGTGTGTGTGTGTGTGTGTGTGTGTGTGTGTGTGTGTGTGTGTGTGTGTGTGTGTGTGTGTGTGTGTGTGTGTGTGTGTGTCGCTGCGCAGCACCGACCCGGTCTTGTTGCCGCAGCATCGAACCGGAAGCTCCTTAGTGATGTCATCACTGCTCATTGATTCACCTGCAACAGAAACGATGATCAATGAACCTCTGATTGATCTCAGTCACAACCTGAATTAGATCATAGGTGATAGTCGACAGCACAGGTGCGTGCGTGCGTGCGTGCCTCTATGGAACAAACAATGTGCTCGTCGCCTTAGTTCCGAGAAAAAATTCCTGTATTCGCTGTGTTAGTGTGTGTCGTCTGTGTCCTACATACTGATGGAATGTGAGACCTGCCTGTCAGTCTTCTTCTTCTGTGATGGTTGGCACCGTTGTCAGTATTCTCCAGGGCCTGGAGCAGCTTCCGGGCTTGTTTTGAAGATTCCGATCAATCGATAAATGGATCAAAACAAAGTGCAGAAACAATCAATAAATGTGTTTTGATGTGGAGCAGAATGTATCACTGCTGATGGCGCTCTGATTTTCAAGCACACTTCCGGTGAAGTGGCAAGAGCATCTCTGTAATTGACGAATCAGATCAAATGTTTTACTCATTGATTATTGATGATTTATCTGAGAGCTGCAGCTGTTGCTCTGCAGTCAGGAAAGAGCTGGAAACTGGTTCAGCCACATTCACACCGTGGGAAAAGCCTTGATCCAGTTTCACACACTCAGTCACTGTCACAGTCACACACTCCTGTCACACACCAAAATTCAGCAACACACTCTGGAAAATACTTTGGTGTGTGTGTGTGTGTGCAAAATCAGTCTGGGTCGAGACCTCAGGTGTGTGTGTGTGTGTGTGTGTGTGTGTGTGTGTGTGTGTGTGTGTGTGTGTGTGTGTGTGTGTGTGTGTGTGTGTGTGTGTGTGTGTGTGTGTGTGTGTGTGTGTGACCTCCATTCTTTAATCCTCTTCAGCACAAACATTAATCTGCTCATCAACAAGAAGACTGACACAGATCAGGCTGTTACCATGACAACCAGAGCCGGACAGACAGGCACACAGACAAGCAGACCCTCTGCTTAATGTTAAATTGATCGATCATTATGAACAATGACGATGATCAATGACGGACCTGATTCTGATCAATGTTGAATCAACAGTACCAATACAGCTGGCTGATCTCTGTGTGTTTCTGTCCCTGTGTGTGTATGTGTGTGTGTGTGTGTATATATATATATGTGTGTCTGTCCCTGTGTCTCTGCCCCTATGTGTGTATGTGTGTGTGTGTGTGTGTGTCTGTCTGTCTGTCTGTCCCTGAGTGTGTGTGTCTGCCCCTGTGTGTGTGTGTGTGTGTGTGTGTGTGTGTGTGTGTCTTTGCCCCTGTGTGTGTGTGTGTGTGTGTCTGTCTGTCTGTCCCTGCGTGTGTATGCGTGTGTGTTTAGGCGGAGGCCCGGCTGGCAGCGAAGCGAGCAGCTCGAGCCGAGGCGCGGGACATCAGGATGAAGGAGCTGGAGCGGCAGCAGAGAGAGGTAAACGCCTCCTCCTGCAAATAACCAATCACTGATCAGCTGCAGGTGAGGTCTCCAGTGTCGGGTCAAAGGTCAGAGAGACTGTGTGTGTGAGAGACTGCGTGAGTGTTGGGCAGGACATCGCTCTGGTGAGTAAAATCTTCTTGATCAGCCATAAAGCTGGTATTGATCTGGGATTCAAAACTGATGGGACTGAAGTTTGCCGATATTTGGTTCAACTGCTTCTTAAAATGTGTTCAGGAGCTGTGTGTTAGTTCTGATGAATATAAAAGTGCAGTGATTAGGACTGTGAGAACCTGCAACAGGAGTATCTGAGACAACCTGTGTGTGTGTGTGAGGGAAAGAGAGAGACGGAGAGAGGGCTCCTCTGGTGTTATCTTGAGTGGCATTGTGAGTATCGATTGGGTGCTAAGATCAATACTCTGATCAGTCACAGCTCTGAGTGATTGGTTGGTCATGTGGTCTGGATGCTGGCCTGCACTCTGATTGCTCCTCTGTTCTTCTGCCCTAACCATAACCCCTGTCCTCTGTCTACTTGTCTCCTCCCGCCTCCTGTAGCTGTTCAACAGCCACAAGGTAGGACTAACTCCACCCGGCTGCTGCACCCTGTGCTAAGAAACAAACACACCTGCTTTCCTCATCACACCTGAAGAATCTTCCTCACTCATGTTTCCTCCTCTTCTTCCCACAGAAGTATTATGGTGTGGACAATAAGTGGGGTCACATTGAGCAGTGGATGGTAGGACTCTCTGTGGGACACTGTAGAGGACTGTTCTGGACTGAGGACTGTTCTGGACTGTTTTGGATCAGGACTGAAGGCTGTATAGGACTGATGCAGCTGCTGACTCCTGAAAACCTGCTCCCTCTGATCACTTATTGATCTGTAAACAGGAAACCACAGCACATAGTAAAACCCAGCATTGCTCAGTAACTGCAGTAATTCCCAGTTTGATGCAGTGAAATACTTTCTGGTCAAAAGTTAAAGCAGACGAGTTGGTTTGGTTTTCATGCGTCACTGCTCTGTGTGTGTGTGTGTGTGTGTGTCCTAGATTAACATGCTGATAATCTGCCTAGCACAATGACCCTCCTCCCCTCAACCATGTTGCATTGGTTGTTGTAATGTCACTTCATGTCTTACTTTTATTTTGTTTTTATTTGGATTAGGGTTAGTTCAGGGTCCTCAGAGGATCCTCCAGATTCTGCAGACCCTGAACTGAGACACAGCTTTTATTTTGAAGGGGCATGTTTTAAAGCCTGAACCTGCTTGTGATTGTGTGACCCTCAGCATGTGTGACAAGCATTGAGCGTTCCCTGCACTTTCTGATAGGCTATAGCAGTTTCAGCTGTGTGTGACTCTGGGCCTGATCTTATAGGTTGTGACTGTGACCCTCGGCATGTCTGACAGGAGGCTGTCTGTCACTGATGAAGGTCTTACTGTCGCTCTTCTTCTCTTTCTGCTTCTCCTCTTCCATTAACCTTCTCCTCTCTCCTCTCTTCTTCATGGCCTTCCAGGAAGACAGTGAGCGTTACTCTCGCCACTCACGGAGAAACGCTTCGGTCTGTATCTCCAACTGTCCTCTTTCTTCCTTTACTGTCTGAGACGTCCCGTTACCAGGTCCAAGGCTCAGAGTTTAGGCCCTGGTACTGGTCTTGGTCCTGGTGTGTCAGTGGATGATCAGTAATTGGTCATCTGTGTTTGCAGATATCAGATGATGAGGAGAAGATGTCTGTGGGCAGCAGAGGCAGCTTCAGAGTGAGTGACACAAACACACCTCTCTCTCTGTCTGTCTGTCTGTCTGTCTGTCTGTCTGTCTGTCTGTCTGTCTGTCTGTCTGGGTGATTGGTTCTGATCTCTGCAGATTTCCTCGATCTTCTCTGAAGGTTCTCACACTCTCAGCTACAGGGTCAGTGTGTCGTCTCATCCTGTGTGACAGTCAGTAGCTGAGACTCAGTAGTTCATCTGATTGGTCCATAGAGGTCGTTAGAGTAGCTCTAATTGGTCATCAGAGGAGCTCTGAGTAGTTGACATTTTTTCTGGTTCTGAACAACTAACTTTCCTGTTTCTCTTGCTTTCTTCCTTCTTTTTTTTCCTTTCCTAACCCCCACCCCAGCCCTCAGACCACAGTGGGTTTCTGGGCTCCAGTTCTCGAGCCTCTTCCAGAGCCAGTTCAGCTCGAGCCAGTCCAGTGGTGAGGCTCTGACCTCTGACCTACGTGCTGTGCTGTCTGTGCTCATCAGTGTCAGCTGTCAATCAATCAATCAATCAATCAGTCTCCTACAATCTGATTGATCAGTGTGTTTCCATGTGTTCAGGTGGAGGAGCGAGGAGACCGAGACTTCCTGGAAAAGGTCAGAGCATCACAGAACCCTTCCTCAGTAGTGATGCAGGTGTTCCTTTTGCTCAGTAGTGATGAAGATATTCCTCTTCCTAAGGGCTCCAGAACGGCCTCCACACTTTCTGCAGCCACGCTGGCATCTCTGGGCGGAGCTTCTTCTCGTAGAGGAAGTTGTGACACAACGTTCTCGGTGGAGACGGAGGTGTCCATCAGAGACATGAAGGTAGGACGACATTTCTCTGGAGGGGGAGAGTGTGACAGGGTTACAGTGTGTGTGTGTGGACCTGGTTCTCCAGATGTGTCCATCTAGAAGTTGATCTCAAACTGTGATGATGGATGTAAGAGTGACGGAGGGGTCACGTGCTCCTACCAGACTTCTACCAGACTCTATGTCCTCTGTCCTCTTGTCTCCTCCTGCCTCCTGTAGCCTCCTGTAACAGCCACCAAGTGAGACTAACTCCTGTGTGTGCAGGACTCCCTGCAGGAGGCGGAGGACCGTTACCGCAGAGCGATGGTTTCCAACGCTCAGCTTCACAACAGCAAGACATCGTTGATCTACCAGGTTGAGACGCTGAGAGACGAGCTCAGCAACCTGGAGGAGGAGCTATGGGAGGAGAGGAGGAGAGGAGAGGAATCCCACAGGGTCAGAGGTCACTAACACCAACACACACACTCACACAAGCAGGGCCATATGTCATTTAACTGTGTGTGTGTGTGTGTGTGTGTGTGTGTGTGTGTGTGTGTGTGTGTGTGTGTGTGTGTGTGCGCGTGCTGCAGGAGCTGGAGCGGGAACGTCAGGCTCACAAAGTTCTTCAATTCCAGTTTAAAGAGATGAAGGAAACTTTGAGACAAACAGAGGAGCTGCTGACGGTCAGTGACACACACATACTGGCACTCTCATTCTGGTTCCTACTGAGACTTCTGCACTAACTCCTCTTCTTCTCTCTGCACACTTTCACCTCCTCCTGCTTCTCCTCTGGCTCCTCCAGGAGGTGTCAGAGCTGCGTGTGAAGAGCAGCTCCTACATTCAGGAGCTCTCTGACCTGCAGGAGGTTTTACAGTGGAAGGAGAAGAAGATGTCGGTACAAAAACCAGACACTGCTTCGCAGCTTCCCCACTGCCTCCATGTATCCTCACTGTTTTCTAACATCTGCTCCTCTCCCTCCTCACCTTCCTCCCCCTCCTCACCTTCTTCCTCCTCCTCCTCCTCCTAGGCATTAGAGAGACAGAGAGAAATATCTGACATTGTTCGGATTGATCGTGATTGGCTCAGAGATGAAGTTGTGCGACTCAGAGATTTGCTGAAGGTGATGTCACCTCTGATGTCACCAGGACCTGAGAAGCTGTGGCTGAACATCTGGTTAATCATTAAGACGACTGATGATTGGTTATCAATTATTGATTACAGGTGGTTTTGTCTTTGTAGAGTCATGGAGTCACCATCGCTCCTGAGCCCTCAGCCAATGGGAATGCAGGGTCCAGCGTCAGCAGTGATGATATCATCACATCATCTGGCTGTTTATTGGCTGCAGAGTCTGAGGGCAAGCAGAGCATGCTGGGTAAGAGAGCGGAGCCTCCGCTTCACTACCACACTACAACTACCTTTGTTTCCTGATCAGAGAACCTGAACCTTTCATCCCTTCCAGTTGGTGTGTGTTTATAACCGAGCATGTTCCTGTCATCTGTCTTCACTGCATGCTTCATGATTCTGACCTGACATGAACGGATCAGTTTGAGTCTGCAATATTTCCAGATTCTCTTACCCGTTGTCAACCTGAGGATGGACGTGACCTCTAACCCTGTGATCAACGTGTTGATTCATCTTTGGTTTGACTCCATCTGCTGCACTTTGACCTTCGAACTCAGTGATTGGTCCAACATCTCCTTCCTGGTCTTTCAGGGAGTGTTGCAGTGAAGTGGCCACCAGGGAGCAGCACAGTCCCAGAAGATGGGACCGGTAGCTGCTGCAGAAACGAGCGGTCTCTGAACTTTTTCTCCACCTCCTCCAGAACCAGAACAGACTCTTATAAACCAATAGAGATATCAAATCAACAGAGCAGAGGAGGAAGAACTCTCAGAACTCAGGCTGCAAAGAAACTGGCCAGAAAACAAAGAGGAGAAAAGATGTTTCACACCAGACCTGAAGGAACTAAGAAGCAGCAGAAGAAAAGAGGAACTGGAGCTCAACCTGACGTTACAACCAAACCTCTGAGTCTCTTCAGAGAGGAAACCTCTGAACCTCAGGTCAGACCTGGAGGTTCATCACCAGATCCTCAAGTTCTCAGTCAGAGGAAACATTCAGCGCTGGTTTCACCGGAAGATGAAGCTTCTACTGACAGAGTGAATGAATCAAGAGCTGCTCCTCTCCCACCTGAAGAGGACCTCATCCTAGTGGACAGACACACTCAGGGTCCAGAGTCTCTGTTCTCTGAAGATGTCAAGCAGAAGAACCAGCCAATTGTTGATCTCCAAACTGGGAACACCTGTAGTTCTGTGGGTTGCTCAGAAGGAGAACAGCCTGATGAGTTCACAGCTACAACATCAGATTACAGATCCAGAGTGAAGAGGATGTGTGAGATGGAAGATGAAGAAACAGGTGTTGGAGATTTTGCATCTAGTGAGGCCCCTCCAAGTGTTTTATTTCACCAACAAAGACAAGAACAGAACCTAAGATGTTCAGCTGAAGATCTCCAAACATCTGAGCCAGAGACTGAGAAGCTTCTCCCGGATGTGATTGCAGTTGAAATATCGACTGAACCTGAGAGACAGAGGAAATATGAAGAACACTCTCAGGGGAAGATTAAGAATGATTCCTCTGAACATCTGGAATCCAGCAGCCAATCAGAACCATGGCTGGTCCTAGAGCAGATGCGGAGCAGTTTAGAGGAGATGAAGAACTTGTCAGACTTGACCTCAGCCATGTCCCATGTTCTACCTCCGGTCTCAGCTTCTCTCCGTCAGTGGGATTCGGAATTCAACACGATCCAGAAACGCGTTGGAAAATGTTCTTCATCATCAGGAGGAGCAGGAGTAGCTGAGGAGGAGCAGAGAGCAGCAGGAGGAGGTGGTTCAGAGAGGTTGGAAAGAACTTCTCTGGTGGAGATTCACAGTTCAGAGATCACAGGTTCAGACCAGTCCAGCTGTCCTGAGGAGGAGGAGGAACCAACACAGTGTTTACATGATCCAGAGGTGAAGAGCAGCTCAGAGCATCTAGTTCTAGCTGAAACATTGGAGCCTGAAGAAGAGAAAAAGAAGAAGCTTCAGTCTGAGTCTGAACAGATCCTTCTACCTACAGGACGGACGGATCACGATTCTGGACCAAACAAACCAACAGACGTAAATCGACGTAGTCATGTTCTTCCTGCTGAAAGTCCAGAGGTCAGAGATCAAAGGTCAGAGGTATGGAGGGTTCTGGAAGTCACTGCAGGAGAAATCAAGATGATGATACTTCCAGAGCTGCTGCTGCTGAACCTCAGAGACCAAGGAGTCATCGAGGGAAAGATTGACAGATTATCAGGATCTAATCCTCAAGACCTGGACCAGAACCTCCTGAACCACTGGGACCTGAAGGACCTTGACAGCTGTGAGGAGGTGGATGAGGAGAAGCAGCATCATGACTCAGATGAGGTGAAGATTCCTCCAGCATCGGAGAGACAATGCAAACTGAAGCCAAGACCCAGCTGCAATGTTTCCTGATCCTCCAGTGAATCCTGGAGACAAAATTGTAGACAAACCTGAGACCCCTCAATGATGGACAGAACTTTTCAGAGACTTTTCTGTTTGTGAAACTCTGTTTTTGAAAAAGCTTGAAAATCATATTTGGTTTTAATAAATCAAACATTTCGCTGTGGAAACAGTTTGGTTCCATTTTCTTTTTAGTCATAGATTGATGCATAATTTCTCGACAGAGTGATTGATCAGTAGTGCTTGATCAGTGGTGACTAATCACTGTGCTTGATTCCTGTACTTATCACTCATCAGTATCGATCAATAATCAGAACCAGAGGGGAATGAGCTGCTTATGGTGAAGGTGTTTGTCTGTATTGCAGAACTCCGTCTTAAGAAACTGTTTGAAGAGCGAGAGAGTTTACACGATCAGGTGAGTTCACAGCAACAGATTGATTCAATTCTATTGATGATTGATTATTACTTATTGATCTGATTGACTGTGCAGGTACGGGTGCTGAAGTCGCAGCTCGGCCAGAGACAGAACGGCAGCGACGGTCAGCTGGAAGACGGAGGTCTGCAGAATGGAGTGGACCCTCACGTCCTGGACTTGCAGAGTGAGTCTGAGCTGCGAACTCGTCTCCTTCCTCTTCCTCATCTTCATCTCATTCTAACTCTTCTGTCTGCTTCAGGAGACGCTAACAGACAAATCAGTGACCTCAAATTCAAACTGGTGAAGTCTGAGCAGGAAGTCACGACCCTGGAGCAGAACGTAGGTCACAGAAACATTTCTTAATTTATTCTCCAATCATCTCCTCTGTTTTCGGGGTTGACATGATCTTGTTGTGGAAAATTTCTTGATCTGTCTGGGAAAATTAAAAAGCCAGACTGGAACGGGTACCAAGTGTTTATTCTCTGCAGAGAATAAACACGTCTCAGCCCCCCACTCCCTCTCTCCCTCTCTCTCGCCTGTGTGAAGTCAATTGAAAAATGGACATTTTAATGATTTCATACTTCATTAAAAGAGGACATGTCCGAGCCAAAGTGTATGTTTTGTCACTGAAAACTAAAAACACAGATCCATAGCACTTGGTTATTGGTCGATGTCTCTGGTCTGATGTCTCCATGACAACCAGCAACAAACTGAGCTCTCCACGTTGTCAATGGGGTTTGGAGTGCTGGACTCCTCCTACTGGTGTGGAGACTCCTCCTACTGGTGTGGAGACTCCACCTACTGGTGTGGAGACTACTCCTACTGGTGTGGAGACTCCACCTACTGGTGTGGAGACTACTCCTACTGGTGTGGAGACTCCACCTACTGGTATGGCGAGTTCAGTGGGGCGTTATGTACAACCAACGCACCGTTGGCGCAAGGTCTCAAATTTTTCCCTGCACAAATCTGTCTGCGCACCACCCCAAAACGGCGCAGACCAACCTCTGTGGCAATTTCGCAGTAGCATACTGGGGCCTTAACAATGGAGCAGGGAATGATCTAACAGTCAACTTCCTGAATCTTTGATGGCTGCAGCTCACAAAGTTCAGGCTACAATTAAAGAATAGATTAATCAAATGTTCCTAGATGCATGTAAAATTCCTACCACAACCTCTTACGTTACATCTTTTTATCTGTGAAAAAAACATTGATTCTGATATTAAAAGTGTTCCAACAGTCGCAGAAAAAAACTTGACACTGACGTTTCCCTGTTAGGTGATTCGACTGGAGGGTCAGGTAACTCGATACAAGATGGCGTCAGAAAACGCAGAGAAGGTAGAAGATGAGCTGAAAGTGGACAAGAGGAAACTGCAGAGAGAGGCAAGAGTCTGTGTGTGTCTTTGACTTTGAGTTTGGACTACACTCTGACCCCTAACCTAACCCTAACCTGACCTGACCTAACCTGACCCTAACCTAACCATAACCTGACCTAACCTGATGTGTCCCGTCTGCAGCTGCGTTCGGCTCTGGACCGTGTGGAGGAGCTGGAGGCAAGCAACATGCACCTGTCGAAGCGTCTGGAGAAGATGAAAGCGAGCCGCAGTGCTCTGCTGGCTCAGCAGTGACTCGTCCCTCTGTGTCCAGCAGGAACTAACGTCTACACCTGGACACTATCGTGCAGAACAGATGACGGACAATCGGCCTGGAGACAGAGACAAATCAAAAACATCAAAGGAAAGTAAACATAGCGAAACAAGATTAAGTTCTTCTTCTTCTGAATTGTTTTTTTTCTCTTTTTCATGAACATCAACACATACAAGCTGAGAGAGTCTCAGCACTTGATTATTGGTTATTTATTATTTAACAAATGATTGGTTTCTGTGTTAAGCCACAAGCAAAACATCAGAGAACTGATCTCCTCTGACTCTCTCCTGGCTCTGGTTCTTGGTCCCAGTTGTTCTGGTGGTGGTCCAGGTTCTGGATTGTTGTGGGCGGAGCTCCCAGCCCCGCCCACAGCTCTAGATCAATGACAGTCAGTCAATCAAACACCTATTGAAGAGCTTGATTCTAAAACAAAATATGAATCATTTATCAATCAATTTACACGTGACAAATTAAAATAGGCCAGGTAAGAACAGCTGAGGGTTAGGGTTAGGGTTGAGGGCTGAGTGTTTTGTCTTTGACACATATTTCAGCTTTGGATTCAAACTCTTATTAGCTTTATGACTTGAGGCGATTGTGAATGTTTCTTTAACCCTAACCCTAACCCATCGTCAGGTGAAGAAGGAATGAGAATGCTGATTCAGGGTTGATCTATAGCTGAACTATTGATCAGAGGAGGTTTATCAACATGTCTGTGTCAGTTGTTATTGAAGGTCTGAGAAGCAGAACAATAAACTAAACATGGAAACATCTGGAGTCCCTGATTATTTTGTTTCTGTTTGTTCCTCCTCAGACTGAAGGTCCTCTCTCAGCTTTTTCTCCCTCTGACACTCAGATTTACGATGCCAGTAACGTGATCTGAATGCAGCACTAACCTCTCTGTTGCCATCGTCGTGGTAACGGATCAGCGTGAGAAACACTGAGGCTCCAATCAGAGTGCAGCTCAGCTCTGGCCCCCAGACTGAAGAAAGGGAACTTTAACTCCTTAAATTCAATGAGGCAGGAGTTGGTTCTCTTGGTCAAATAGGAAAGACTGGTTTTACTGGTCAAATTTGGTAAACTGGTTGTTCTACAGGTTAAACTGGTTCTTGTGGTTATACCTTCAGTGGGATAGACCTTCAGTGGGAGACAAGGATTGAAGGTTTCTGGGAAGACTCTTGCAGGCTCCATCCACTTGTGACAGGTAACAGTAGCTCTCACAGATCTGACGCATTGTTAGGGTCTGAGCAACGAAGTTGCGAGAACCCTATTAAAACTCTCCTGTTTCTTTTTTTTAAAAATTATTATTATTGGCCTTAAAGCTCCAAACATGGCACGATGCATTTATTGTTAATATGCAAACATGCAGCTGTGAAACGGGTCCTAAAGTATGTTCAAGTGTGTTGTTTCATGAAAAGAGTTTTTTAAGTAGTTTTAGTGTGTAGAAATAGCTCACTGGGTAAAGACAGGGCTCTGACCTTGGATGATCAGGGTTTGAGTCCTACCTTGCTGTCTGTTCTTTGGTGAGTTTTCATCCGTTCCATCAGAAGATCCCAAAGCTCTGGTGCTATGATGAGATGTTGGAAGCTGGATGGTGTCGTGGATGGAGACGTGGATTACCATGTCAGCCCCGGGGGTTCACCTCCAGCTGAGGACACATCCAGGGAGAATAAGACAGAGATGATGAAGGAGCAGTCAGAGTAAAATAAACTGTGAAAAGGAGGAATTATATTTCCAGAGGAAACATTAATTCATTGCTATATTTACTAAAAGCCCCCGAGATAGCCAACTATCTCCAGCTACATCCAGGTCCTAATCTGAAGGGAAGCTGGGTAGTGTAGTGGAGACCTTATGGAGCAGCGTGTGGAGCTTCCCTATCTAGCCCTACCCTACTGAACCATGATGCTGCAGAGAGAGGCAGGCCCCGGAGCACCGAGGTGCCAGCTGTACAGGCCAAATTAGCCACTTAGCTTTACCATTATAGACTATGGTACACTATACCAGATTGGATATTGGAATTAGGTTTGGGTAAATGACATTGGGATGCTTTCATGGCCAGTGTGGCACCATGGCTCCTCTCTCCCTGGACGGCCCTGTCGGGAGGAGAGCCTCGACCGGCCTCCACACGGAGCCGCGTCAGTACCACTACCTTTACCTGGCAGGGGGCCACTGGTGGGAGGAAGAAGATTGGACATGCACCTTAACGAGAGGGGGATTTGAACTGGATCAACCAGGGTTCAAGAACTCTCCTCTTTACCCAATGCACTATTTGCTTACAGGAGTGACTCTTAAAAAAAAAATAGCATCCAACATCTCAGGATTGATCCATGAGGGTCCCAGCCTCTGTTCTCCTGCTGAGCTAGTTTTTCACCTGGAGTTTCTGTTCAGAACTAATATTTTGCATATAACAATGATAAAAATGTTTTTTGCTTTTAAAGAAAAGAACTCATTGTTAAAAACACCCTAGCATGTGGTGAACCCCCGGTCTCCACCCAGCAGCCAGCTTTAGTACCATTCTACTACTCAGCCTCCAGCCCTCTTGGTACCATCGGGGAGCACTGGGGTCAGTGGGACCTTGTGGCCCCAGCCTTCTGTGCTCCCACTGAGCTACTCCATCTAACGAGCCTCAGAGAGGAGAACCAGCAGACTGATGATGGTCAGAATTATGGAAGGAGAGGACATCCCTGAGAAGCGTCCTCCTCCCCGCCAGCCACGGTTTCGAGCCCTCCACCCCCCTCCCGAAATCTGATCCACACATATGGGAGCTTTAAGCTCCAGACATGGCAGGATGCATTTATTGTCAATGTGCAAACAGCGAGTGGAGATCAGACAGTATCCTGTCATGTTTATACGGTGGTGTGCAGGGAATCAAACCACCAACGTAATACGGCACCATTGGTGCTTTTATTCCGAAAGAACACGGGGAAACGGAAAGAGCGCTTTTACTTTGACACTGACAGGAAGTAGTTGCCGGAGACGCCAGAAAAAGCTCCCGGAGTCGACAACTGCCCATTTTGACCCCCATTTTGGCCTCGCTAAGGTTAGCTTTGATAAGGTTAGCCTCGCTAAGGCTAGCTTTGCTATGTTTAGCTTTGCTATCTTTAGCCTCGCTAACTCGAGGCTGCTAAGTTAAGCCAGCAGCGTTGTCCTCGCTTCTGGGGCGTTTTTTTAGCAGCTCTGCTTCCCCTTGAAGCATTTTCTCCTGATTTCAGTAGCTTAGTTTTCTGTTCTAGCTTTCAGCTCGTTGTGGTGGAGCTCCGCTTCCACAGCTTTGTTCGTAGCTCGTGTTCTTTCCGCATTTATCTTCCAGTTCTCTGCAGGTTGGTTCAGTCTGGATTGTCAGGTCAGCTCACCTGTCTTTACAGGTGCTCCTGCCACTTTCTGCCTCCTCGCCATTTAATGAATGGCTCAAGTTGAACTGTCATCGGACAGACATTATGGACTTTGTAGTGATTTGTAGTTTCAGACCCTGCGTCTTGCGTTTAAGTAAGAGCAACGCGATGAGATGTTTTTATGGTTTTGTAACACATTGCAGCTAAACTGCTATGAAGTTTATCTTTTTTACTATCTGCTTTGCTGAGACTGAATAGTTCATTCAGCTTTCAGTAGCATTGTTTTTCCAACTTGATGTTCCAACCGTGTTTCTGTGTCCAGGTGGAGCAGGTGGAGGAGCAGTGAGGCTGGAGCAGACGTCTTGGTTGGAGCTTCTCCATGGGTCAGCATCTCCACGTAGTTTAGAGTTGACATGGATTGGAAACACAAACTCTTATTGAATTGGCAACACTAAATTTTGAGACAGCGTGGTAATCTGTATTGCACTTTGTGACAATATTTATTGGAGATTACCAACACATTTTTATTGTCTCAATTTTCTGTAGAGAAAAAAAATAGCTGCAGCCTCTTTCGCTTCAGTTTTTTTTGACTGTTTCAAAATAAGTCTACTTACACTTTCTCAGTTACTAGTTTTTTTAAAAACTAATTTAGTGTTGCAGGATGAAGATATAAACAATTGCATTTGACTTTTTCTTGCTTGCTGTGAGAATTTATTTTGTATTATAATAATGATTTCATTTATTTAACATTGACAAAAGGCTGCATATATCTAAGACTGGATCCACAGACTGAAATTGATAAAATATGGACTTTTATTTACAAGTTTAACAGGGAAGATCTACATTGAAATCAAAAGTAAAAGCAAAATTTGGACGTTACAACGGCTCTTCACAATACTGGAAGTGCAAGTAATTCAGCAGCTGAATGTTTTCCTAGTGATGCAATGAGTTAAAGGTTTTGGTCTTGTGTTTTCAGATGAGGACATCCTGCATGAGACTGGACCTTTTTTTTTTTTAACACAAGGAAATCTCTCACGAGCTGAGACTTGAACTTATAAGCTTCCACTTGAAGAACAATCCTTTGTCACTCATAAACTTATTTCACTCAACTCAGCCAGCCACCGGACAGCAGCTGTTAGCAGCTGTCAAAAATTCAGTTATTGAGACAAAAAATCTGAAAATGCACAAACTGCTTCTAGACAGCATGGAGATGGTGGTAATCTGGTTTCAAAATTGACTTAATTGCTCTAATTAGAAAACTGATGTTTAAAAATGCAACTTTTGTTCGTATGAGTGAAACTCAAAATGCTGCAAAAAAGGTTTTAAATGAATATTGAAAATTGAAAAAATTGCAAGGATATGTTAAAAATACTCTTAACAGTCAACCATTTTGATGCATTGTTGGCTCAATTTTTGCTAAATCAAAAATCTGTCTCTGCATGACAGTCTGACGATGTTCTGAAACAAGTTTGGTGTCACTTGAGCAAAAGTGTGGTGAGGTAAATTTAATAACTTGTACAGTTTTTGATTTACAGTTGCTGATTTTTGTATTAACTTACAACTAAATGAAAATTTGAAGTCTTCCTAAATATAGTTTCTTCTTTGAACTGTAACAAGATCCAAAAGAAAGATCCAAAATGATGGATTCTGAGGGAGACGAGCGCTGTTAACGTGAACTACTACAAAAAATACTTTGTTTTACTTGTGAAAACTGCAGTGAAAAATGTTATTCTGACTCATTGGCAATTGAAATTTCCCCAATAATTAATGATAAATGAGTGTGTCTTATTGCACTCCTGAAAGCAATCAGGAATGTTAGCTTCAGATGAGCTTACTTATTGATGTATTTAATGTGCATGCTGTGTTGATTTATATAAATATGCATGTGTATATTTTTAAGCCATAGATAGTTCTCTACATTTATTTTTCTACCCATTTTATTTTTCGTATTTCTAGTTTCTATATTTAGCTTAGAATTCTATTTCTTCTTATTTTCTGTACAGATGTTTTTGTCTACAAACTGCCCTATGTAAATCTGGAAATGTAGTGAAAAGTAAAAAAAAAATAAGGCCGCAGTTCCACAAATTGTCCAGCAGACCCTAACCCACTCCCCGTCCATAAAGGCAAGGCTGCAGTTCCACGGCACCGCGACCCCGTCGAAAAAAAGTAAGACTGCAGTTCGAAAAACGGCCAGCAGGGGATCGCCAGTACTTCGTTCAAATTGAGACTGCAGTTGTAAGAGGTAACCAACAGATGGAGCAAATACCCCGTCCAAATTGCATGTCGCAGTTCCAGAGATGTACCAGCAGGCGGCCCTTACTGGCCCGTGTAATGTGGCCTAGCTGCAGTTTCACAAATTGTCCAGCAGACGGCGCCAATAGTACAATTGGCACTGCTGCAGTTCCACGAATTGTCCAGCAGAGGGCGCAACTACCCCGACTAAATTGGCAAAGCTGCAGTTCCACAAATCGTCCAGCCGATGGAACTACTACACTTGAAAAAGGTAAGACTGCAGTTCCACAAGTTGACCACCACATGGCGCTAACCCGTACAATTAGTAAAGCTGCAGGTCCACGAGTTGACCACCACATGGCGTTACCAGCCCGTCCAATTGGCAAAGCTGCAGTTCCGAGAGTTGACCACCAGACAGCGCTACTCGCCCGTTTTATTGGCAAAGCCGCAGTTCCACGAGTTGACCACCAGACGGCGATACCAGCCTGTCCAATTGGCAACGCTGCAGTTCCATGAATCGTCCACCAGATGGCGCTACTAGCCCATCTAATTGGCGAAGCTGCAGTAACACGAGTTGACCACCAGAGGGCGATACTAGCCAGTCCAATTGGCAAGGCTGCAGTTCCATAATGTGTCCACCAGATGGCGCTACTAGCCCGTCTAATTGGTGAAGTTGCAGTAACACGAGTTGACCACCAGACGGCGATACTAACCCGTCCAATTGGCGATGTCGCAGTTCCATAATTTGTCCACCAGATGGCGCTACTAGCACGTCTAATTGGCGAAGTTGCAGTAACACGAGTTGACCACCAGACGGCGATACTAGCCCGTCCAATTGGCAAGGCTGCAGTTCCGTAAAATGTCCACTAGATGGCGCTTCTAGTCAGTCCAATTTGCGAAGCTGCAGTAACACAAGTTGACCACCAGATGGCGATACTAGCACGTCCAATTGGCAAGGCTGCAGTTCCGTAAAATGTCCACTAGATGGCGCTTCTAGTCAGTCCAATAGGCGAAGCTGCAGTAACACGAGTTGACCACCAGACGGCGATACTAGCCCGTCCAATTGGCAAGGCTGCAGTTCCATAATTTGTCCACCAGATGGCGCTACTAGCACGTCTAATTGGCGAAGTTGCAGTAACACGAGTTGACCACCAGACGGCGATACTAGCCCGTCCAATTGGTGATGCTGCAGTTCCATAATTTGTCCACCAGATGGCGCTACTAGCACGTCTAATTGACGAAGTTGCAGTAACACGAGTTGACCACCAGACGACGATACTAGCACGACCAATTTGCAAAGCTGCAGTTCCATAATTTGTCCACTAGATGGCGCTACTAGCCCATCCAATTTGTGAAGTTGCAGTAACACGAGTTGACCACTAGACGGCGATACTAGTCCGTCCAATTGGCGATGATGCAGTTCTATAATTTGTCCACCAGATGGCGCTACTAGCCCGTCAAATTTGCGAAGCTGCAGCAACACGAGTTGACCACCAGATGGCGATACTCGCCGTCCAATTGGCGATGCTGTAGTTCCATAATTTGTCCACTAGATGACGCTACTAGCCCGTCAAATTTGCGAAGCTGCAGTAACATGAGTTGACCACCAGACGGCGATACTAGCCCGTCCAATTGGCAAGGCTGTAGTTCCATAATTTGTCCACCAGATGGCGCTACTAGCCCGTCCAATCGGCGAAGCTGCAGTAACACGAGTTGACCACCAGACGGCGATACTAGCCCGTCTAATTGGCGATGCTGCAGTTCCATAATTTGTCCACCAGATGGCAATACTAGCCCGTCCAATTGGCAAGGCTGCAGTTCCACGAGTTGACCACCAGACGGCGATACTAGCCCGTCCAATTGACAAAGTTGCAGTTCCATGAATTGTCCACAAGATGGTGCCATTATACCGTCCTTTAAAGATTGAGGCTTAGAGGAAAATTCAAAGGACACAGGTCGCTGCTGAGCCAGTACACTACACTAGCTTGTTTGTCTGTCTTATCCACATTCCTACTGTTAGTTGTCAGTCCAGCTACTCTCTAGTAGTTCGTGTGTGATATGTGGAAGCGTAAACTGAGGAGGCTTAAAACGTGACGACTCTTCACCTGCTTCTGCAGCTTGAGACCTCGCCCTGTGTTTACGGTTGGTAAACTGATGCTAACGGTTTGACGCGTTTTCGAAGCAAGGGAATTGATTTATTTGAGGGCCGATACTTGGCTCTACACCAGTCTTTCTCTCTCTGTCTGTCGCAGCGAGACACAGGCCAGCCTGTGCAGTGAAAACCGGGCATGTTCGTGAATTTATATAGAAAACCCAGACACTCCGGACAGGACGTAAATAGAGGACATGTCTGGGGATAACAGGACGTTTAGTTAGCCTACATTACGTTACACAAATACTTCAAAAAGCAAAACGCTCTTAAAAGCATTGTTGCTGCCAAGATTGCATCGATTAAGTCGTAAATGCACTAAACTTGTCAAGATGTGGACGTGAAAAGGCACTATTAATGTACCAGATATGTCAAGAACGAACATGAAAAGAAACCACTTCCTGGTTGTTTTTGCACATAAAAGCATGAATGCCGCTTATTTTTCACTTGCAGGAAAAAAAAACTAGCGTACACATGCTAATTATTTCACTGAGTTGTGTGTTCAGTTTTATTCTTATGTTTTTCCCCACATTGCATGGCTGCAACAACAACCACAACACACAGCCACAAAGACACTTCATTAGCCTCTGGTGGACAGGAAGGACTCTAACCGGTCCAGCTAATTGATGCTTTCCTCTGACAAGGGGACATAGGAAGCCGTTTGTGCCATGCACTGCACTGTTACAGGATTCACAACTGGGCAACTGGAACAGAAACAAACATCATTTCATAATCATAATCTTTCTAACCATTGTTATTCACTTACAGTCAGAGCTGCTGCCAACCTTCACATGCACAGACGGCCTACACCAGATCAGATCAGATAGATTCAGCACCTGTCTCCAGCTCCACATCGCCAGTGCTGTGACCTGGCCTCACCTGAGGACCAGGAGCAGGACCAGCAGCAGGACCAGGATGTTGGGGAAGTTTCTTTTCAAACTTTACAAGGCGACGATTCTGGCGATCCTCATCTGTGTTTTCCTTCGAGGCTCCACCGCGACGCAGGAACTCGGTAAAAGCATTGACTTCATTCTTTATATTTGGAAAATAAGTGACTTGTACCAGATATAATAATAGAAATACATGTTTTACAGATGAGACAATTTACAAGGACGTGGGAGACAGCGTGGTCCTGCGTCCAGGCTCCGTGGATCCTCCCTCCTCTGTTCTCTGGAAACAAGATAATAACTTGGTCGTAGAAATGAGTGAAGGGGAGACAGAGCACTACAGTCCGTTCAGAGGTCAGAGCAGACACATCACACACGTTACAGCTCATGATGTACAGCCTGAGCTGACTTTACTCCAGAGAATAAGGATCAATACTCTGTATAACTATTCTATGTAGTCTAGATCTGCATTGAAATGAAGCTACAAGTCTAAATCAACCATGTTTGTATGTTTTTAGATCGCTGTGATCTGGATGTCAGAACTGGACAACTGACACTCAGAAACCTCACCTCAGACCTGAGCGGCTTCTACTCCGTCTGGATCAATGACGAACGCACGAAGACCATTCAACTCCTGGTTTATTGTAAGTGTAAAATCATCATTCATTCTTTAATTATACTCTTGCACTCCCCCTTCATTTTGTAGCAAACATGCCTAAAAAGCATGCTCAAGTTAAAATGGTGATACAGAGTCACAGTAATGTTTCTCTGAAGTCTGGAGAAAAAAAAATAGCGTTCCTACAAAATTGTGTTTCAGGATGAATGACACGACAGTCTAGCAGTTCAGAGCAGTTTCACAAAATCATAGGAAATTCAGTTTACAGATCAGAGCCAGTGAAGCATGTGAAAGCAAAGTAAAGTCTTGTTTTACAGCTGAGAGAATCTACAAGGAAGTGGGAGAGAGCGTGGTCCTGCGTCCAGGCTCCGTGGATTCTCCCTTCAATATTCTCTGGACCCATAATGGCTACTGGGCTGTAGAAATGCATCAAGGGAAGACCATGTACTTGGAGCAGCTCAGAGGTCAGAGCAGAACACTTCAGACACGTTACAGCTCATGATGCATGGCCTGACTTGACCTTACACCAGATAATAAAGATGAATACTCTGTACAACTATTCTAGGTAGTCTAGATCTGCATTAAAATGCATTAAAATGAAGCTGAAGTCGAAATCAACCATGTTTATATGTTTGTAGATCGCTGTGATCTGGATGTCATCACAGGAGATCTGACACTCAGAAACCTCACCTCAGACTCAAGCGGCAACTACTACGTCCAGATCAATCGCAAACCCCTCAAGACCCTTCTGCTCCAGGTTTTATGTGAGTGGGCAAGTGTGGGTGAAGGAAGCAGCTCTGTGTGTTCTTCAGCTCAGGTTAAATAAAGTTCCTCCTTGTTTGTTCTTCTGTTTGTCAGCTCCTGTTCCCAAACCCAGTGTCTCTGTAATCTGTGACCATCATGACTTCCTCTGTTTCCTGACCTGTGAAGGCAGCACCACAGGGTCTGAACCTGTCACCTACAGCTGGACCTCAGGCAACCAACAGGAATGGCCAAGAACCAAGGAACTCAAGATACCAAAGGTACAGTCAGAGTAAAGATGAGATGGTGATATTAATCTGACATGTTGTAGAAATGTTGCTCTGCACCAGTTGAGCCTCTGTCTCTCCATGTCCAGGAGGAGCGTGTTGAAGGTTTAACCTGTGAGCTGAGTAATGCAGTCAGCAGCAGCAGGAGTGACGTCGTCCCCAATCCTTTCACCAATACGTTCCACTATCATTACCAAGTATCGACCGCAAGTGAGTCTGTAACTCTGATTCCATTTTTCAACAGAACAAACCAGAATAGAAACTTTGAGTGAACATCATTAGTTCCTTGAGGGACAGTTGCTGCTGTGTTCGTTATTCATTCATCCCTTCATTCATTCATTCATTCATTCATTTTTTTTGCAGGTGACAGAAAATGGCCGTGGACCATAGTCATAGCATTAGCTCTACTTGTGGTTGTTTCCTAGTCCATTCAAGTAAGAAGCTACAAAAGTTCATGTTTATTTTTCTGCACTGAATATTTTAATTTTTTTTTTATTGTTTACATGTGTTGAAGTCATTTATAGGAGAACCAATTTCCTTTTAACTTTCTCTGAATGTGAATGTGGCTGCTCTGGATGTACTGATCCTGAGGATTTATTATAACTCAGCCAGAGGAGTTGTGCTCTGAGGGTCTGGGGGGGCGGTGAAGGATGAGTGTTGAACATCAGGAAACCTTCGGCTGCTCCACACAGAGCTCTGTCCTCACACGGCAGAACATGTCAGAGTGTCGGGCTACATGTGGAACAGCTGTGGGACAGACTCACTGTGGATTTGACTCATCTTTTCTCCTCCTGCAGAAACAACATCTCCAACAAGTGCCGCTCCAAATGATACAGCCCAAAAAGTCACCTCCCCAAACGGTACAACTCAATGATGCATATATAGTTCCCCGGAGCGAGGCAATGAATGAAGATGACCAACATCCCAGCGATGAATACATGTGGGTATCATGACCGGCCAGTGAATGGAGAACAGCAGGATGGGGTCAGGCTCCAGCTGGAGAACACTCCACTCCTTCCTGAAGAAAGGATTCAGGTGATGCCTGCCAGTGAAGTAACTCTCTGTGTGTCCCCACACTCTTCTCCATTCACTACTGTCCTGAGCTGCTGCTCTATGCAGTGACTGCCTTAAAGGTCCAACATTGTGTTCATTACATACAATATTCAGTTCATAACACAGCAGATATGCCACTACAATTATATCACATGTACTGGAAATGTTTTAGGACATTTTTTATGCTTTTATATTTTTATACTTTTGATAAAGAAATGTATGTTGCATTGTAATGATCATGAAAACCATTTTATTGGTGAAGTTCAGTATTGAGTCGTGTAATGTTATGTTTGTGTCAAGGCGTGATTGTTACAGGTAGTTGAGGTCAGAAGGTCATCATTTACAGTTAATGTATTTACTATATGGTATTACCCTCATCACTCATATTATGTGTGGTTCTGTGTCACTCATATTGGTATGTACTACTCACAGTATGGGTTAAGATTATATACTGGAATCAGATATTCAAGCACAGTTATAACTAACCAGTAGATATCCAAAAAGTTACTCAAGCCATGGGAGTGGAAAATGTACTGTTCTCAGTGTGACCCAATGGACACAACTGAGGCCAATCATGAGTAGTGATTTCAGAGGGGACATGTGTCGAAAAGTAAAGAAGAATATCATGGTGGAGGATGAGGGGAGAACAGTCAGGAGACTGTTTTGAATGACTCTACAACAGATTTTTGTAATAAGACTGCAAGTTTTGCATTCACAATAAACACTTTGCAATAATCAAATTAACCACCGAGCCCGTTAAAGATGCTCCTCATAGTGTTGTCTATGTTTCTACAAGCATCAGTTATGCAGATCACAGCAATGTAGAGAAAAACATTTTCAAAGATTAATTTAGAGAAGAAGAAAATAAACACCAATAGACACGAAACACCGAAAATAGACACGGATCCTTGAAATATAATAAAATACGTTTATTTTCTACAAAATAAATGTCACACTGAAAGGCACTTGTTGGAATTTACACTGGACTGTGCTGTGGTCGCTCCACCTCCAGTAAAGTGTTATTTACTAAACTTTTTTTTATTATTATTTAAACTTTTGCAGTTTAACCAAAGTTAAGGCTCCATTTGTTGTGGTCGATACAACCAGGAGTACAAACTCAGGGAGGAGGACCCAAATGAATGACTCTTCACTGGTGAGCCACTGGCCACCTGACCTCTGACTGTGGACCTCTGACCTCTCACCCCTGGTCAAACCTATGACCTCTGGAGCAGAATGAAGTCTCCCTGGAAGTCGCTGCTGGTCTTGCTGCTCTGGATCCTCCTCTGGTTCCTGTTCTGTCAACCTCTGACCTTCAGGTTGTCTTCACATCCTCGATCCAGGTCTGAGTCTAGGGCTGAGTCCAGGTCCAAGTCTAGCAGGTTTGAGCTAATGTCCAGGTCTCAGTGGTACCACAGGTCCAGGTCTGTGGAGATCCTCCAGGCTCCGTAGAATGGGAACCTGTCAGTCCATACGCCGAGTCCTTGGCTGCAGAAGGTGCTGCAGGTGCAGTTGAACTCCAACAGGTACAGGGTGCCACATCGGAGGCCTGGGGGGGCCGACTGGTCTGGCCCTCAGCTCTACTGTGAGCTGAAGACCAGGACAAGCGTCTGGACCATGAATGGGACTGAGGAGCCATTTTACAGCCTGAACTGGAAGCAATTGGTTCCTCCTCAGCCATTGCAGCAGGTCCACACATTCCGGAGTTGCGCCGTGGTCTCATCAGCGGGAAGTTCCTCACTGGGGGTGAAGATTGGTGAGTACTGGGGTGGGGGTGGGGCAGGTAAATCCAGGACTGGGTCTGGACCTCAGGTACCAGATCCAGAGGTCACAGAGGTCAAACATGTTTGTGCGGGTGTAGTTCAGGTTTCCAACAGCAGGAGGCACCGTTCACCTGCTGATCACTTCCTGCTGTCAGACTCCCATGATGCAGTTCTTCACTTCAACGCAGCTCCAACCAAAGGCTTCAAGAGAGACGTTGGCACCAAGACCACGATCCGCATCATCAATTCCCAGGTACCGACACCTGCCAATCACCTGTAAATCATCTGTTCCACCTGTCTGATTTGACCCACCTGTCAATCATCTATTCCACATGTCTCACTGTCAGATTGTGTCTCAGCCTTGGTACATGTTCCGGACCAGTTCCTTGTACCACGATGTGGTTCTGCTGCTCTGGGATCCGGCTCCGTACTCGTCCAATCTGACCGAGGTCAGACGCTGTAATGTCACTGATTGGCTGAGGATCTTTCTTTGAGTTATTCCAAACATTGTGATGATTGATATAGTTGATCAACACTGATGTAACTATTTGGTCTGTAGTGAAGCCAGAAGCCAGACTTCAACCTGTTCCCGTGGAACGCCGCCACCATCACCCCGAGCTGCCATTTCACATCCCGCATCCGCGGATCCTCTGGCGCCTGTGGGACGTGATCCAGGACAACAGCCCGGACCGGATCCAGCCCAACCCGCCCTCCTCGGGCTTCATAGGTCAGGCACTACGTTAAGCTCCGTAACTCTGATTACTGCATGACATTTACTTTATTTAGCCCAGAGAGACTGACAGTCAAGTCCACCAGGAGGGTGTAGATGGTCCAAAACTGAAGACAGGAAGAAAAGGAAAAGAGCAGATAGTTTTAGTGAAGAGGCTTGAGAGCAGTGGTTAGAAGAGTGATTCCCTCCTCGTCCATCAACGCTGAGCCGTGCCTTGAAAATATGAAATAGTTTGCTTTTTTTTTTGTGCTGCTGGTCTTGGTAGCAGATGCTGGAGGAGGAGGAGAACAGGAGGAACTGATCACTTGGATCTTTTGTTTTTTGTTGTTTTTATTATTAGTTTTGTAATTATCTTCATATTCATTATTATAATATTTAATTAGTATAAGCAGAGACATTCAACACAAGTTTATTTCAATATTTTCACATCAGTTGATAAACAAAGACCATAGAAAAATATTCAATAACAAACCAACTATGATACTGATTGATTGTCATTATTATTGATTGCCAGCGATGAGGTCGATGCTGCATTCACACCATCACATTGTCAGAAGTTTTACACACAGATCGACACTTACTGAACCTTCACAGTTACAACCATCGATAATCAATAAAGACTGAATTATTTCCAGTCAATCAGTTTGTCATCAGTTTTACTGATCAGATCGACAAATCTCAGGTCTGATCCTCCAATCAGCTGATCCAGGTTCTCAAACATCCAAGGGGGCAACACTGAGGGGACACCACACACACATCAGTGACTAGTGTCAGAGGAGGAGCCAAGGAGACTACAGCCCCAGGAGGTGATCCCAGATCAGTTCTCAGGAGAAGTTTCAGGAGGTTGAGAAGCAGGTCTGCGGAGGCGCAGGAGGGGTAGAAGGCATGAGGACGTCTGAGGAGGCCTCAGTAGGAGACCTCTATCTGCTGCACAGCCTCGGTCTTCTCAGGCAGGGCGGAGCTGCTAGCGTCTACGTCGGGCGTAGCGGCATCCAGTGGCCTGCAGGCGGTGCCCTGGGCAGCAGCAGCAGTGCTGCTGTCACAGACACGGCGGTTCAGTTGGACCACGGTGGTTTTGGACTGAACAGATGAAGGTCCGTTCTCAGCCAGCTGAGATGAGCAGTGGAACAGGATCAGGAAGCAGCGGTAGAACTGAAGAACACACACACAATCAATCACTTCCTGTCTCTGTCCTCAGGAATTGTCTCACTCTGTCAACACGTCAGTGTCTATGAATCCCTCCCGTCCATGCGGCATTCGGACCGATGTCACTACTTTGAACGCTATGAGGATGCAGCGTGTTCTCTAGGAGCGTTTCACCCACTGCACTATGAGACACTGTTGGTCCAGAAACTCCAACAGGGAACCAGAGAGGAGCCAGAAGGAACCAAGGAGGAACTGAACGTAACTAGAGAGGAACTGAAGACCAGAGGAAAGGTCTCACTAAGAGGGTTCTGCAACATCCAATGCAGGAACTAATCTGATCAAAGAGAGGTCTACTTCAGTCTCCGAGGACCTAAGGAGGTCCCAACGAGAACCTAACAAGGTCTAAATGTTTCATGGGTCAGAGGCTCTGGCTAGTCCCATTGTCATGGAGATGAGGAACTTTAAAGGAACTTTGTAGTTTTCTTTCTTACAGAATCAGACTTGTGGAATGTAGAACATGTCAATAAAAGCTTGATCAATAAAGCACGATAATTTAAGCTTCTTTAAACTAATAAATATTTATTTAGATAATAAATATTATCTTCTGCGGTGCTCTCACCTGTTTGTTCATCAGGATGTAGATGATGGGGTTGATGACTGTGCTGCTCTTAGCAAGGATGGACGGGACAACACTGGCCACCGGGGTGATGACGCCGGGTCGGCCAAAGGTCGCCATCATGGCCACGACACCGTACGGCAGCCAGCAGAGCAGGTAACACGCCACGGTGGTCACCACCATGAACAGGATGTGGAACTCCCGACGCCGTGCTGCCGTCCGCCTGATACGGCCCACCTGAGCCACACAGAGAGCCACGGACAGACGTAGAGTGACGCACATAAACAGAGGGTGTGAAATGATGTCCAGTGACATAGAGCGGTGTAGAGAGACAGAGTGACATACAGAGACAGACAGATGTGTATGAAGCACAGAGGTGGCTAAAAATGTTCAGAAAAACACATAACAAATCACAATATTTAAATAGAAGGTTCTAATGAAGTCCGGTAACTCAGAAAAACACAGGTGAATTTGAGTCAGTTTCTGGTCCAGGTCCCACCTGTTTGACCGCGTGTAGTAGGCGTCCATAGCAGTAGACCATTACAAGGACTGGGAGTCCAAGGCAGAAGATGAAGAGGCAGATGATGTAGGAATGGGACCCAATGGAGTTCTGGGTCCAGGACACGGAGCAGCTGGTCCCAGCTCCCTCTAGGCCATAGCTGCTCCAGCCCAGCAGGGGGGGCACTGTCCACACCACTGAGTAAAGCCAGGACCCACCCACTGCCAGCAGAGGCTTCCTGTAGTCCGGAGCCTTCTTGTTGTAGACCAGCAGAGTGCTGTAGCGGTCGTAGGACAGGACGGCCAGGGAGACCAAGGATACAATGCCTGCAACCAGGAAGTGATGTCAGAGCCACACCTGGACTGAGTGTGTGTAACTTACAGACGTTTATCAACCCTGTTCCTCAGTCCTGCATGTTAGAGGTTTCGACTCCAATACCTGATTGAAGCAATCAGCCAATCACCAAACAGCTCTTGGTGATGTGGCATCAGTAGGATCTGGTGTTCGAGCAGAAACATCTAGAGCATGCAGGATAGAGAAACCGAGAGTGTGGGAACAGAGGAGCTGCGTCCTCTTCATCACACTGATCAGCTAAGACTGGATCATCTCAAATTCCTCTGAGCTGCTGCCCACACGGTTCCGATCCGCATCAGCAGCTCCAAGGAATCAGCACGAGTCTGAGCTCAGCCTCCTCCCCCTCCCCCTCCTCCTACCCCTGCTCCTCATTATCATCACCACTCATGCCCTGCAGCACTTGGCTCTTAGTCAAGTCCTGCATCATGTACTAAATTTTTCTGTTCATTCAATGCTCGTCCACCTTGTTCTACCTATCTTTCTAGTCTGCTCCTTTTCTCTGCTCCCTCTCGCTGCCTCAGATCCTTCTCCATTCACTGTCCCCACCTCTCCACAAGCTCTGGATCCCCTAACATCAAATCCACACCAGTTTAAGACTTTCCTTCTCTCTTTTCCATCTGACAGACTCCATTGAAATTTCTAATTTGAACATGTTTTTAATGTTTTTATTTTATTGTCTAACTTGAACTCGTAAGGTGTCCTTGAGTGACAGCAAGGTGCCTATGAAATAAAATGTATTATTCTCCTGCCCCTCCCAGTGATCATCTCCTGCTCCAGCTGTGACTGAGATGAGATTTAGAGGTGGAGCCAACGCCCTCATTGAACAAAACTCACACACGTGTGTGCGACTGCAGCACAACCGGAACTTTTCAACTCGTACGTATGAGGTCTAAGAGGAGTGTGTGTGTGTGTGTGTGTGTGTGTGTGTGTGTGTGTGTGTGTGTGTGTGTGTGTGTGTGTGTGTGTGTGTGTGTGTGTGTGTGTGTGTGTGTGTGTGTGTGTGTGTGTGTGTGTGTGTGTGTGTGCGCGCCTCACCGAAGCACGAGTTGACGAATCCGTACCACATACAGCCATGGCGTCCGTACAGCCATCGCGTGCGCAGGCTAGACGCAAAGCTGAGCGTGGTGCCGCACGCGCACACCAGCATGTCGCTAACGCTGATGTTGAGCAGCAACATGTTGACAGGTGTCCTGAGCGTCTTGAAGCGGCAGAACAGAACCAGAACCAGTAGGTTGTTGAGGAAACCTAGAACCATGATGGAGCCCAGGAACGCAGACACCACGCGGTGACCCCCGCGAGATAGCCGCGCGTGCGGGGACTCCCCCCAGTCTCGCTCCAGGTAGGACGTCAGGTTGATTTCGGAGAACATGACGGAGCCAGATGAGACAGACCCGGCTCAGACCAGGTGAGACCCGGCTCAGACCAGGTGAGACCAGGTGAGACCAGGTGGGACCAGATGTGACCGGCTGAGCCCAGGTGTGACCAGAGCACTTGAGACTCAGACCAGCGCGTGCCGCCACGGCACGTTACCGCTCCGTGCCGCACTGCGCGCCATCCTGCGCAGAGACACCGGATCAGTAGTGTGATCAGTGGATCGATAATCCGACAGGAGTCTGATCGGAGCCTGAAAAACAAAGACCAATTGTCAGTCCCGCGTCATGCGCAGAGGTTTGTGAGGGTCCGCGTGCAGCCAAAGTGATGCTGCGCTCTGCGCGCTCAGCTTTAAATACTGAGAGAGCGCGTGACTCCATCAGACAGACGGAGAAAGAGAGAGAGGGGTGGGGGTGTGGGATGGTGGTGGGGGTGGGGGGGCTGTCAGTTAAATTAAGCCACTTTAGTTATTTTATCACATTATTTTCTTTCTCTTTTCGTGTCTCAGGTTCCACTGGATTCTGCAGCTTAAGGAGAGAGCACTGACACACTCCCACCTGGGGTCAGTCCACACCTTAACATCCGGTCTGTGAACTGTTGGAATCACCAGATGTTATACCTCACCTGGCCTCCAGGGGTAGTGAGCTCATCTGTCACCAAATACCTGTGAGGTCAGAGCAGCCGCAGGGTTAGGGTTAGCTAGCCCATGGTTCACAGAACACGAGAGGAACTGTCAGGTTTCTCACCTGAGCACACACGCACGTTTCTTTCCTCTGTTACATATGAGGGTGATCTCATCATAATGTTTGGATGTTTTAATATTTTAATGTTCTAATGTTTTAATATTTTCATGTTTGGGTGTTTTAATATGTTGATGATTGAATGTTCTAATGTTCCAATAACTTAATGTTTTAAGGTCCAAGTGTTTGAGCTCTGTCCCTGAAGGAAACCTTCTGGACTCGTTGAAGGAGAAGGAGTCAACATGAGAGCTGCATCTGCAGAGAGCAGCTGTCACGCCTCAGGCTCCGCCTCCTGCCAGGCCGCCACAGCTGAACCCCAACACCACTACCACCACCACAACAACAACAACAGCAACAACCAGGACCTCAATTCCAACCATAGCTACATCTGAGCTCAGGTACGTTTAGGTTTGTAGGTCTGATATTTTGTCAGGAGCCCAGACATTCAGATGGATTGCACAACAACAAACATCGACAACACAATTAAGAGAAATCTGTGCTCTTCCAGCTCAAATGTTGCTTTTAAGGAAATAGTTAAATTGTTCTATATAATTTCACTGATTCTGTGCGTGCGTGCGTGCGTGCGTGCGTGCGTGCGTGCGTGCGTGCGTGCGTGCGTGCGTGCGTGCGTGCGTGCGTGCGTGCATGGCTCGGAGCTGTGAGATGCTGTCATGTATTTTCACACTGACTCAACCAATGAGAGTATTTTTACTTCTGCCTGCAGAGCAGCTCAGCAGGAGCAAAAACACACACACACACACACACACACACACACACACACACACAGTTTGCCGTTTGCTTTTGCTCTGATTGGTTGCTGACAGTGGGATACTGATGTTTGACGGGCTGAAAGTTTGAAACCAGTCCCAGGTCCTGTTGGTCCCAGTCTGGCCAGCTGAACCCTAACCTGATGATGTCACACAGATTGTGTTCCTGTGACATCACTTCCTGACAGTCATTGCTCAGGGCTCAGGTGTGGCTCCCTGTCAGAGGGAGGTCAGTCTCGATTTCTTAATGGGCCTGAGGACAAAGATCTTCTGAGCTGCACTGGAGATACTCAACCAGGTTAACAAGATTAAATAATGAGAGAAACTGATCAGACACTGTGATTGATCCCTAAGCAGGCACTCTGGTGGCGTCCTAACCAGGTGCCCTAACCACCTCAGATGATCTGCAGATCAATAATCAATAAAAGATTTAACTCTGAGTCCTGAGATGTCTTCCTGCTCTGAGAGTTCTGAACGACCAGGACCAGGACCAGAACCTGAGCCTGTTCCAGTGTCTGAAGAAACCTTTTTTTTGTGTGACTGTGTAAACATCTGCCTGAACATCTGTCTTTTTCAGAAGAAGCTTTGAGCTGCTGCCTTCTGTCTCCACTATCAGATTTTCAGAGTAGAGGTTGTGTGAAGGTCATGCAGACAGTCCATCAGGCTTCATCCTCATCATCTCCCTCCTCCTCCTCTTTCTCTGCTCTTCATCAGCTGATCTAAATACAGCTGTTATGAGACCAGCTGAGGCGTCGCACTCCACAGGAAGTGTGAACACGATGTGTGAACTCACTGCCAGCAGCACCAACCTCCAGCCGACCTTCACACAGAGGTACCAATCAATCAATACGTCCATAGATTCGATCTGTGGGTCTATGGATACTCTCCTGGTCCTGGTGTCGGTCCAGGTTCTGGTCCAGGGTTCATAAACTTTGATTAACAAAATTTAAAATTGAAGAAAAATCACAGACACAGCAACAGCAAAACTGGGAGATCAGAGAGCCGCTGCTTGGAGGTCTGAGGTCTCAAACACACACGCTCATAATGTACAAACAGTTGATTATAGTTTATTATCAGTGTCCTGAAGTCCTGAGTTTCCATTTAAAACTGTGAGAAAATAGAAACGTGAATATTGATTGATTGATTGTTGCTTCAGGTGATCAACAATCAGGCAGGGCAGATGCAGCACTGCAGCAGTGCAGCGCTCTGTGTCAGCGGCAGTGCCACATCGAGGAAGTTATCCAGGCGGCAACTGAATGGCACCAAGTCGAGCAGCGCAGCAGCGTCCAGCAGCAGAGCAGCACTCAGCGGTGTCCAGCACGCCACCAGCAGCAGCAGCGAGGCTGTGGTCAGGCTCTGCCCCCTGACACAAGTACGTTGCTGCAAGGCTGCCAGGACCGCTGCAATCACAGGAAGTGGCAGAGCGAAGGTGAGCAGGATGAAGCCAAACTTCAGCACCGCCTCCCAGTGACAGCCCGCTCCGTCCGGGAATTTCGGGCAACACACTGCGCCACCCAATAGCGGTGACCACACTGCCAGCAGGAAGTAGACCTCAGGGATGGCAGCAGCCACAGGATGCCAAAGACCCAGGTGGGGCCGTGCCCCCTGGAGGGCGGAGCCCGACACAGCGCCACGCAGAGACAGGAGATGGTTGACACATTGACACGGGTGAAGAAGAATATGCTGGCGAAAAGTACAGAGCTGAAGAGCAGGTGCAGCAGGTGACAGGCTCCGCCCCCCAGAGACCAGACCCCACCCTGTAGCAGAGACCCTGCCCATGCCGGCAACGTCACCACCACCATCAGCTGAGCCACCGCCAAGTGCAGCACAAACAGGCCCCGCCCCCTATGCAGCATGTCCCACAGCAGCGGTATGTTGGAGGCTCCGCCTACAAGGAAGATGAGGAGGTAGAGGAAGGACAGTGTCTGTCGGAAGCTGCTGTGTGCCATGGCGCTTGAAAAAACCACGGCCTCCACATGTGTCAAGTTGATGCTGTTCCTGAGGTTTAGCTCCGCCCACACATCCCCCGGCTCTCTTCGGTCACCCAAACTCATGATGTTACACCTGCACAGGTGATCAGCCGATCAATCATCAATGATCAATCACATCACATCATTGGACATCACTTCCAGACTGAACTTATTCTTCAGGAAAAAATCTATTTGATTGATTAAATCAATCAATCTTGTGTTACTCAGCTAGTTACTGCAGCTGCAGCACACATACAGAGTTGAGCGGATATATGGAGGTCAGAGGTCAAACGACCCAGATGTTGTCAGTAAACTGACAGGACAGAGATGGATATGCAGGAAGAGACCAATCAATACTGTGTTCGTCTGTAATCTGTGTGCAGACAAACACAGATCGGGAGAGCAGTAAATCCTTGTCATCCTCTTCACCATCATCATCCTCTACTTCTTTTTCTCCCTGCAGATTGAGAACTCAGATGACCTCAACAAGAATCTGTCGATTTAAAATTCACTGACAGCCACAGCAATCAAAACGATAATAGGAACAAAACAAGAATACAACAGAATCTTTCTTTAATTGTCCCACTATGCAGACATATATTAACATATTTCACATTTATTAATAATAGTAACAATACAATAAGTGATGTGACATGACAATTTTGCTGAGAAAAAAAGAGAAAGATTAAACAAAAGATAACGAGGAACTGTAATGGGACCTTTTAGAGCAAAATAAAAGTTATTGGAGACAATAAACTCAGAGGTCATGACCGTCAAAATAAAAGTTTACCGGCATCTTGAAACAAAGATCCATTAGAAGAAGAGGAGGAGAATAAACAAGACAGATGTCCTGGTTTAAGCCATGTGTCCTTTCTAAACCAGTTTTTCTGTTGGAGCAGAGTCTGCCCTTATCTCTGGTTCTGGTGGAACCTTTGGAACCAATGTAACTCCGTCTCTGACCAGTCCATAGCTCTGTGGCTGCCACTTAGCACCCACTGTTAATCTGGCACCTGAACGCACCACATCCAGAGCACAGAGAAACCCGACCAACTCCCTGTAGCTGAACATCTCACCTGAGGTTCCCGGCTGGTGCACTTTGGCCCGCACGCGCCACATCAGAACCAGCGCGAATGACATCGCTTTCAACAAGACGAGACGGAGTCACGGACTTACCCGCGTCTCGACACCGACTGATATAAGTTTCGGATTGAGGATAAATCAAGGTTAAATAATGTTTCACTTACAGGTAAGCGGTGCTGCCTTGCAAACGTAACGTGAAGAATCAACAGTTAATCTCAGTCATCAAGTCATCTTTAATGATCGATCATGACCCGACAAATAGTGCAGTCGTCGTACCAAATGTGGAACAGTTCAGAATGGGACCGTCTGGAGCAGAACTTCAGCTCTGACCTCCAGAAACGAGTTTACACTCGGAATCTACACCCGCTGCGACCGGCAGCAAATCAAGTGAAACTCACGGTGACGACAGAGGACGGAGGTTCAGGTCCGGCAGCTCCAGCTCCAGGTCCAGGTCCTCGTCCCTTGCTGTGCTCAGATGCTATGGTGCGTTCAGGTGCAGTTGCTGCCGGACCCTGTGGTGCGTTCAGGTGCCGATGCCTCAGCAGCGCCGCCCTCGCAGACGGGAGACGACCCTTGTACGGGTCTCAGCGGCGCCACCAGGTGACCGATGCACGATTCGTCCCTGAGTTTCTTCAAAAAAGACCTGGAATGATCCTGATAAAGGTTCAAGATGGTTCTCCTCAAAACATCTGACACAATGGTTGGGGATGCTTCTACCAACATGTGTTGAACTGTAATTTAATATACACATTATATAAACACTAAAATTCTATATTATGTAGACGGTATATAAAGACTATGTTAAATCATAAAGCCAAATCTGAAATTTACTTTCGGAGACTATACAGTGACATCGTCAGACTATGATGTCACCAGTGATGTCGGGCAGTGACATCTCAGACCCAGGACCTCTGGCCACACACACTCCTCACCTGACAGGTCACCTGCTGCATTATAGCCAGACATGGAAAGTCAATGAATCAACAGTGTTTCCACTTCATTGGTTTATTATTATTGGTAATTTGTTTAATTGTAATCATTTCATTTACAAACCAGTTACAAAGCTGCTTCACTTTATATTGACACAGGCAATTAATTTGTGTCAAACATTGGCAGAAAAAACATCTCGGGATTTAACAAGGAAAGATGTATTACATGAACATGTGAATATTTATGTTTTTGGGCATAAGTATTTACTGTGAAATAGATTTTAGTGTAATTGTAGGTGATGCTCTGAGTGGATGTGAGGGTGGTGACAGCGAGCCTGTCAGAGGACTAACTAATAACGGACTTAGTACTCTGATTACTCTGCATTACTGGCTATTTTGTTAATCTGAGTCTTTGTCAGCTGTAGGCGGTGCTGCCGCACAGCATCTTCAATGAACACAGAACCACAGGATGGCGACTGAAGCCAACAGACCAATCACAGAGCTTGCTGCAGCCGAGGGGGCGGAGTTACACAGGTCCGAGTTGCAGCACTTGAAGGTAAAGCTGGAGACCTGGAAACAATCAATACAGGTATCGATCAATGACCGGGTAAAAAGACACTGGCCAGCTGCTCTGATTGGAGGAAGCAGATTAGTTTAGCCATTCGTGTAGCATGGCTCAGGCTGCCTATGCTTATCTCAATTTAGCATAGCTCAGCCCTCATAACTCACCTTAACCTATTGTAGCTGACCCTCAGTTTAGCTTAGTTCATCCTATTTTAGACTGTTAGCCTAGCCTCAATATCTTCTGCAAGTGTACCAAACAGACTGTGTGTGTGTGTCTCTTGATGTCACAGGTGTTAAAGGTCACAGTGAAGAGGTGGTTACCTGTGGGAACATCTGGGCGAGACGGCTGTATTCACAGTCTGAGTACTTGAGACACTGACGGTACGTCATCCCTCCTGAACACACACACACACACACACACACACACACACACACACACACACACACACACACACACACACACACACACACACACACACACACACACACACACACACACACACACACACACACACACACACACACACACACACAGTCACTGACCGTATTGTGGGATAGTTGATTGGTTTTGTGTCTGATATAAAATCTTGCTCCTCACCTACAAGTCCTTCCTAACCCTAACCCCCAATCCCTGCCCCCCCCCTCCAGTCCCCAGCCCCCAGCCCCCAGGCCCTCCCATAAGGCACCCTCTGGACATTTTCAACCCCACTTTGTAAACTACCAGTTAAACCGCCTCAATCTATAATCCCCTCACTCTGTTCTGTCTGTGTCTGCGTGTGTTTATTGTTGTAAAGCATCCTTGGGTCTCTGAAAAGTGCTATAAAATTAAAGTTATTATCGTCAATATTACTCTGTGGTTTTGGCTCAGGTGCAGATGTGTGCAGGGGTGTATGGATGTCCAGATGTGTCCAGGTGTGCAGTACCTCTCTCGGTGAGGGTGAGGCAGGCGTCGTCATAGCTGCACTCTCTCTGTTTGCCGCAGCTCGCTGTGTAGTCCTTACAGCTGTAGCAGCGGATCGCTGACCCTGAAACATTCACACATTCATAACCAGAACCAGGACCAGGACATGCCCATGGACTTGACTGGTCTGGACAGGGAACGTACCGAGTCCGAGTAGAGAGGAGCAGAGCAGCAGACAGATTCCCAGGGAGCACTTCATTCTGATCCGGCGGCGCTCACTCGCTCTGATCTGGAGATGCTCGCAGCAGCTTTGACTGTGAATCAGAGAAACCGTTGAGAGCAGTTTGGAGGCTCTGCCCACCGATATGTGTCCCCGCCCACCACCTTCCAAGTTCACAACCTTTGACCTTGTCTGCGTGTCTTGGTGAATTGAGGTCGTGGATCTGATGATGGTGGTGGTGAGATGAAGAGTCGTGTGTGTGTGTGTGTGTGTGTGTGTTTGTTTGGGTGAATTGAGGTCGTGGATCTGATGATGGTGGTGGTGAGATGAAGAGCCATGTGTCTGAGTCTGTGTGTGTGTGTGTGCATGCAGCGTTTATCTCTGAGTAACAAAGACTGCAGTGTGTGCGTGAACAAAGACAGATACACACATGCACAATCGACTTCAGTGCTACAACAAAAGAGCAGAGGAGGTCACGGCCAGTGCCACAGTGACCCAAACACCCCCCGACACCCACTTTCACACACACACACACACACACACACACACACACACACACACACACACACACACACACACACACACACACTTGTCACAGTCGCTGTGATTGTTTCTGTCAGCATCGTCATCACAAAACAAACATCAGAGTCTGACACACAAACTGACTGAAACCACTGCGCGCGCACACACACACACACGCACACACACGCACACACACGCACACACACACAGTGACATCACAACATGGTTCTCCCTCTGGTGGCGACCAATCGACCTGACTGTTAGATCTGGACTGATGTTGACACCATGTACTGAGTAAGCTGTAGTGTCGTCAACACTGTGGAGGCCTCTGATTGGTTGATAGGCAGCAGGTGTCAAGCAGAGGCTCATTAATGATTCAGCATCGACAGGTGAGAGAGCAGCTCAGGTATCGAACAGAACGCACTCAGACCTCGACCTCGACACTGACCAGCTCGTCTGATGCACTCAGAACCTGCAAGTGTATCTGTGTATATGTGTGGGTGCGTCTGACTGGGACACTTGCAGTCATTATGGATCTGGAACACCTAGGTAAAAGACTCAACTGTATCTGAGAAGTCAGGTGGCTGTGTGATTCTGCTGATCAATGGTCCGATGATCAGTGATCTGATCGGTGTGTCTTTGTGTCTCAGAGCAACTGAATGAAATCCGTCCGAGTGTTTACAGAGTCGCCATCAAACTGCTGAGTCTGCAGAGACGCTGCCACCGTGAGTCACAGTACACACAGTACACACAGTACATACAGCGCACACAGCACATTGACTCCACTGTGATAATGTTTTGATGTCTGAACCATTATTTTTCACAGTTGGTACAGTACTTGGTACTTGTACAGTTGCAGTACCAGTTACAGTAGCAGTGAAGGAAACAGTTGCAGCAACAGTTAAAGGAAATGTTACTGTAATTTTTGTAACTGTTTGTACTTGTTGCTGTAAGTGTTGCTGCAATTGCAACTATTGGTACTGTAGCAGTTAGGGTTAAGCCAGGTTTACATGTTAGCTTCAACGTTGGCCCCTCCTCATAGTTTACATCTACCTCTCAAATTTTATGACTCGCCCGTCAGTGTGAGTGCTGTGATTGGTCCGCCGTTTTCCATCATTTCCGGGACTTGCCCCTGCTGGTAGTCCACAATTTTTAAATCTCCGTTATGAGTGAACATGGACCAAATCAAGGAACTCGTCACCCCTGCAGTTGAAATGCCGACTAGAGTCATCATTAAACTCATTGGTAATGGCACTACAGACCGCCAGAAACTCTGGAGGGACTCCAGAGACTCTAGCATTGTGGCAGAGAATTGTGGAGTGGGACTGCAGGACCTTCGCTAAAGCATAAACCAAATCTTTTGAACGGCTCATAACATGACCGATGGCAATCGAGCCTTGTTTGGTTGGGAGCCGTTCTTTTTTTTCTCTCTCTCTCAAGGAGGAGGAAGGAGGGGGTGGGCTGCTGTCAGCGTCGTTCCTGATCAAAGTGGGGCCCCACGCAAAAAAGACAAAAGTGATGGATGGATGGACTGCTGTCAATCATTGCAGTGACGGTGCGTGCGGTGTCCGTTACAACTCCTCCTGCCTTGTGCTGACAGCTGATCTAGTAGCGCGACTATGTAGCTGCGCATATGCCCATCTTTCGTGTAAAATGGGACCCCTATTGGATCGCGGGGCCCCACGCACTATGCGTGTTCTGCATGTAGGCAGCGACGGCCCTGGCTACGCAAAAAAGACAAAAGGGGCCCCTTGTGATTGACTTTGTCGCGAGCACCCACCCCCCGACAGCGCATCTAACCAGCAATCAGTCAAGCGAACGGCAGTCTTGGAGGATACTCTATGAAATTAGAACAGTGCCATAAACCCAAAGAAGAGCAGACTATTATTTGCGCTTGGAAAATCTGTATTTCTCAACTTGTGAATGTGCAAGTGCAGAGTTTGCACTGGCAAGTTCAGGTCTGCAAATCTGCATCTGCGAATTCGTACTTGCAAGTGCATATATGCAAATCTGCACAGCAAGATTTACCTCACACATATGATAATTTCACAAACTATATTATACAGTTAGCTGTACAACATATACTATAAATAAACATATAAATCCCTGCAGTGGCTTCCTGTGTGTGGATCCTGTGTGTGTGGATCCAGTTTAAAATCCTGTTACTGGTCTACAAGTCACTGAATGGTCTTGGGCCTAAATATATGTGAGAGCAACTGATTGGGTGTGAAGCATCCAGACCCCTCAGGTCATCAGGGACAGGTCTACTCAGTGTTCCCAGAGTCAGAGCCAAGCAGGGTGAAGCTGCATTTAGCTTCTATGGTCCTCACCTGTGGAACAAACTCCCTGAGCACCTGCGGTGGGCACAAACGGTCAGCTCATTTAAATAAGGGCTTAAAACACTGTTGTTTTCTGCACCTTTCCTATAATGTCTATAGTGATCTGCTTTTTTCAAAGTGCTTCTTTGTCTAAATGTTTCTATTGTTTCTCCATAAAGCACTGTGAATTGCCTTGTGTAAGAATGGTGCTACACAAATAAACTTACCTTGCCTGCTCCCTGAGGTGCTCTGGTCGTGTCGGTAGCACACTGTCGCCCACTGGACACAGGTGGTAGAACATGGTCTGTGACTGCAAAATGTTTCTCATATCCAACTGGGAGAATCGTACCAAAAATCACATGAGAAGGATGACACAACGGAGCGAACAAATAGAAAGCTGCAGATCTGAACTTGAAGTTGCAGATGCAGTTTGCATATCTGAAGTTGCAAGTGCAAACTCTGCACTTGCACATTCACAAGTTGAGAAATACAGATTTTCCAAGCGCAAATAATTGTCTGCTCTTCTTTGGATTCATGCTACTGTTCTACCTTCATAATACTCTCTCCTCCACAGTCCCTGGAAATCCAGGACATCTGGTCACCCTAGTCTTGATGCCACTGTCTGGCCTATCTGGTCTATCTCTGCTCATTAACCCGCAGCCCTTCATCAGATCTCTCCAAACAGAAGCTCAACAGCGTCCCCTCTTGTGTCCCATTACGCTAATGTATAAGTGTGGCCAGATGATGAACTGCAGCCAATTTTACGACGGCTGTTTCGATAGAAGGCTCCGAACTGGCAGATCAAGGGGCACAGGCGGTATTAAGGAGGCGGGCCGCGTCCCACAAATTGAGCAGCTCTGGTCAAACTGGCAGTGTTGGTACCAAGCCCCAATCCTTTGTCCCGTCACCAATTGGTTTGTGAAGGATGCTGAATGAAGCCAGGAGTTTGAGTTGCAGGAGGCTGCCATTCCTCGTAATGGGCGGGGAAGGGTGGAGAGGAATGAGTGATGGATAGAACTTTTCACCTCCATCTTCCTCAACACACCCACTGATCCATACTGGATATCAGAGAATAACACAACTATACTAACGAGGTAAACACAGTCTATTCATCCAATTAATCAATCAAATGGACCCACCCATACTCATTCATTTCTTTAAGCTTTGATATCTTATTAATCATGGAATTATTTCCAAATCGACCTCCATATTACACACTGGCACATTAAACTTTAGCTGTTGAAGCTGGTGTGAGTTCTAAAGAATCTTTGAATGAGTATTTCATAATTGAACATGGCACTTTTTGACTGGGTGTGTATTTGAGAAAGTGTTTTTGGACTAGAGGCCTCGAGGATCTTTGTGGTATTGCAAGAAAAGTCACTTCCGCATTGGCATCCTTTTTTTCATACCAGAAGACTGCATCCATCTTTTATGTACCGTCTATGCTTGGTACTGGTGTTACTGTAACTGCTAGGTTGTAACTGTATCTTTTTCAGTGGATGTAGTTTCTGTCCGCCACATCACAGCGTCGCTGCAGCAGGTGGGCGGAGCTACGACACAGCTGGACAGACAGGAAGTGACCAACGTTCTGAACAGGATGTTCATCAACGTGTCGCAGGAGGTTCCGGGTAATGTGACTTTGGAGACTCCAGAGCAGACATGTGACGTCATGTTCACTTTGTATGACCGGTCAGTGAGACACACACACACCCACACACGAGCACATGGATCTAATTCCAGATAACACTGATATTTAAGACATATGCATATATGTATGTGTACTGTATATTCACAAAAATTATACTCAATGGCCACACTTACGCAATTTTAAAAAAAATCTGAATCAAAAATTCTGAATTAAATAGTACAAAATTAAAATATTCTCCCTAGAGTGTACATGGACATCATAACTCCAAATTTAGGTTTACATTGAAAATATGTTAAAACCCGCTTTATAGACCCTTGTACAGCAGGTGTCAACAAAAAACTGGGCGGGAGGCAGCGGGAGTGTTAACCCCCAGAATGAATTCATTCCGGGGGACAGAAGAAGAAGAATCAGAATTCATCTTTGCACAACAACTAGCCCACGTATATCACAGAGCTCTGCACTATGATGTACACTGTGCTTCTTCTTCTTACAAGCATGTGCTGAACAACCAGAATAAACTTCAAGAGGAATAAATGTTTGCATGATCTGCTTTTAAATGTAGAATAAACCACCCACTTTTATTCTGAATTAAATTCTTTGTATTGGGAATTAAAGCTCTCATGGAAACGGGGCAAATGTGTAGTTTGTTTTCAAATCTTCTCAATGGCGTCTCTACGAGGAAACTTTCTATAAACTGTAAAACACATTTCATCGTCTGTGATTATTAGTTTATTGATCATAATTGATCAGTCCTGGTGTTTGTTTTGGTTTATTTCAGCCATCACGTAGGATCTCTATCTGCTCTGTCTCTTCAAACAGCCCTGATCGCTCTGAGCAACGAGGCCCTCTCGGACAAGTACAGAGGTCAACATCTGCTGCTTGTGTCAGCCCCCTCTCTTTGTGCCTCTGTGTCTGTCTCCCTGTAGCTGTCTCTCTTTCTTTGTTTTTACATACTCCTCTCTCTTTTTCTCTCTTTTTGTACCTGTCTCTCTTGTCTTTCATCAGTTTCAGAACACCAACAGGATGAAGTTGGATCTTCCTTTCAGTATAAGAGCCACAGTGTGGTGTGATGAAGCCCTTTCACAGTAACGTTCTTGTCTTGCTGCAGCGCTGGTGCGAGTTGCAGTAGACACGTCAGGATCTGTCAGTAGGTGTTCTCTCAGGAGTTTGCTGCAGACCCTCAGCCAGGTACAACCAGCATCAACTATCTCCCACCAGCCTCCTCTCTCTGATGTATTACAAGCAAAATAAATTCATACAAAATTACTCAGGATGCATGAATTGCAAGTAATTACATATAAACAGAACAATAACTCCATCGTAAATCTTCTTTTTAAAGGTGATACAAATAAAGATGTATGTATCTATCATTCCAGATTGGCATGATATTGGCGGAGAAGCTATGTTTAAAGATTAATTTTCTAGAAATGGTAGAATGAGGTGATTTGTCAGTTTTTTGGCTTTTAAATCATACTTTAAGTAAGTTTCACACCCCCACCCCACCCCCTAAGTTCAAAAGGATTTTTTTGTGGAGATTAAACGAAATATGATGAGACTGTTTGATAAAGTCCTGTAAACACTTCAGTTTTAATGACGAGTCAATCTGTGTCTCTGGCATGTTCAGGTTCCCACCGCTGTGCAGGAAGGAGGCATGTTCAGTGGTGTTGAGGCGGCGTTGACGGCATGTTTTGATGGGGTGAGAGAACAAGAAATCCTGCTGGTTGTCATGACAACACATTGAACGCAGGAAGTGCTTTAGGTTACCATGGCAGTAAACACTGATTGAACATATTTCCAGGCGTCAACTGCAGCAGTGAGCGAAGAACATGTGTTGCTGTGGCTACAGAGTGAACCACGCCTGTTGCTATGGTTACCCACGTTGTACCGCCTGTCTGTCAGTCAGCACGTCAGCCATAGTGTCCGCTGCCACACCTGTAAGAGCTCCCCCATCAGGGGGCTCAGGTAAGATAAGAGATGAGATAAGGTAATGAGGTCAGTGGAGGCCACTTCACCTCAGAGATGCTCTGCATCGAACTCTAAACAAACTACATTTAACACAGTTACATAAACAGGAGCTACTGGAACCTCTGCTTAGAGCTTCTTTTATCTGCATGCATTGAGAAACTCACATCACAGTTAAACCTGAAACATCCACAGATCATTGCAACTGCTTTCTGTATGTCTGTTTTCAGGTATCGTTGTTTGAAATGTGTGAATGTCCACATTTGTCAGAGCTGCTTCCTGACCGACCGACAGACGAGGAAACACAAGACTCATCATCCAGTCCTCGAGTTCTGCACACAGGTAACAACACAGGTGACATCACACTGATGTTTGCAGTTAAGTGCAGACCAGCTGTTGATCATGTTGTTTATTTAGCCCACCTGGAGAGAGTCGGTGTCCTCGTTAGTGCACAGTGCCTATTATGTGCTGTTACCACGACAGTACACTCTCAGAGTGGCAGACAGGAAGCAGGTGCTGATGTGGGCAGAGCCTGTTGCCACCCAAGACAGGTGAGTCCATGTCAACTATCAACCATCCTATAGTGTATTTTCTAAAAAGCTGCACACCTCTCAGCAGAGCTCTGCCCCCCTTTGATCACTCCACATCATTGGCTGTCTTGGCTGTTGCTCAAAGGCTGAACTCAGAAGCCCATGATGCTTCACCCCCACCACCACCTCCTCACTCGTTGCGCTCTAAGGCTCTGCAGACTGAAGAGACACTGCCTCCACAGGTGACCTCACCTGTGACCTTGCAAGTGTCAAATATTCCCCTATGTGTGTGATGACCTCACAGTCACATCATCTGTTGTCACGCAGAAGACGTTGACTCTGACGACTGAAGTCAGGAACCTACAGAGAGACAAGTGGTGACTTTTTTCTCATCCTCCTCCTCTTCTTCACTCTATGCCTCATTATTTTTCTTCCTTCTCATCTCCCACGCATCCTCTTCATCCTCCTCAGGTTGTTGGAGCAGCAGCTGCAGGCCTGGCGACTCACTGTCCAATCAGAGCAGGGAATTCTAGAAGATAGATGTGCTGAGATGGAGGTGACCATGGAGACGCTGAGAGAGCACAACTTCCGTCTCCAGAACATGCTCACACAGGTGAACACACACACATACATATACACACACACACACACACACACACACACACACACACACACACACACACATACATACATACATACAGGTGAACTCAATGAACAGATGAATATTAAGTTACATGACTGGCTGTGAGTGTTGGAGAAACGCATCTTGGGAGTCCTGTTGTGTTCCTCCTGCAGGCGGTGAACAAGATGGAGGCTCAAGTAGAGACACACACACATGAGGAGGGTGAGGAGAAGGAGAAGCAAGAAGAGGAGGAGGAGGAGGAGAAAGAAGAGCATGAAGAAGAAGAGGAGGAACAAGGCAAAGAAGAGGAAGACCAAACAGCATCTCCCACATTGCACCAGGACAGAACTGTGTCACATGACATCTGCCCTGAGGGGATCGAGTCAGCAGATGACACCTGTCGGTACCAACCAATGGATAGGCACGGAGGAGCTGAGGAGGAGGACACCTGTCACACCTGTCTGTCAGAGGAAGCAGATAATGATGGGAGGTGTAGTGCAGAGAAGCAGTTGCAAGAGGCTGTTGACACACTGAGGACCATGTTGACTGTGATGGAGACAAACGGGTCTCAGGCACCAGCAGGTGAGCTGCTCTTTAGCTGGGTTAAAGTTAATTTGAAGTGGGATTCGGTTAGGGTGAAATGCTTTTCACTCTAACACCTTCATGCATCATTCACAGAATTGAAGATTGAGTGTTTCCTGTTTCCAGATGAGGCAAGGTGGGTGCAGCTTCTGGTGGCCGCTGAGCAGGTTGGAGACTCACTTCAGCACCTGGTGGATGCTGTGGGAACAACAACTGAGAAGCAGGAAACTTCTTATAAAAAACTTTATTCAACATGAAGTTGTGACATCACACGCATGAAAAAGTTCTGATAGCAAACAAACCAAATGTCAACTGAGCTCAGGTGTGGACCTCATTCTTCAAAATCATCAGTGTGTGCGTAACACCAGGTACGTAGGGTTAGGGTTCGATAGTTGCAACTGAACCTTGGATGCTTGTTCTGATAAATTAAACAACTGAAACACTTTCACAGTCAAGACTGAAAATTCTGTTCTGTCTTCTTCGCACACACAAACGAAAATTATCTCTGCTGTGTTAACTTTGTTAACTCCGTCCCCGGTCAAAACCCCGCCCCCGGACAACGCCCCGCCCCCTGTAGAGCCGTCCACGGCGGGAGAAGGGCAGATGTGGTCGACCTGCCTGACGCAGTCTGTGGGGCTGAGGGGCTGTGGCCTGAGCTCGGCCCCTCCGCTGCGGGGACTGGGAATGTATCCTCATCCCCCCTCTCTCACCAGGGCTGTGGGGTGAGGGGGACGGGGAACCATCAGGGTGCGAGTCCCCACTGAGCGTGCTCAATAAGAAGCCATTGTTTTGTCCAGTGGCGGAGCCTGCAGGTCGCTGACCTTTGACCCTGGACTCTTCAGAGTTCAGGTCCGGACTCAGACTCCGGAACAGCTGACGCACACAGCGGCGACGGCGACGCCACAGGCGACGGCGGGGGGCGTTCTTCAGGATGCGGTTGCTGCCAGGGTCGTAGAACTTGAAGGGCACTCGCTGGTATTTGACCTTTAACCCCTTGTGGTCCAGCGGACGCCGCTTTCTCTTGCAGCGGCGGAGGGCGGAGCCTGGAGACGGCGTGGTGAGGGGGGCGCGGCCTGAGGATGGACAGAGCAAGTAGACCAGTGCTGTGCGTGGCTGCAGCGGTGTGATGATGCTGGAGTATGACGCTGGAAGGCGGAGCCACGTCTGCACATCAGGGGTCTGCCCTGCTGCATCCTGATTGGCTGCAGGGATGCTGGTGGGAGGAGCCTCTGCCTGACGGACAGATGGGACGACCATCGTGGCAGTCTGAGTGCTGCGACTGACTTTAACCACCTGCCACACATAAAACACAGGTGTGAGAGAGACGCACGCACGCACGCATGCAAACACACACACACAGTTTCTCACCTGACACCTGGATGCTAATCTGAATCTGCGTGGCCTCGTCCTCTTCAAATTCGCCAACTCTTCATCTTCTTCACATTCCATTAAAGGCAGAACGTCATCAGGCTCAGCCTCCTCCATCTCCTCCTCCTTCTGGCTGTCCTGCTTCTTGTGGTGACTCCTCCCCTCCCTGTCAGCGATCACATCAACAGTGAGCAGGCTCAAAGGTTGATGAGGTCACATCCTACAGGTGAGTACTTACCTGGCCAGAGACTCTGTGTCAAAATAGCAGATGAAGCGTCCTCGTCTGAACTGCTGTACCAGCTTCTCCACTCGCTCCTCGTCCTCCTGCTCTATCTGGGCCCAGCTCTTTCCCTTGAAGGAGGCGGGGATGTGTTCTGGTACTGGCAGCACCTGCTCGACCGGGAGAGTCCAGTATCCCTGGTCCTCCACGGCTCCGCCCTCTCCTCTGAGGAGGGTAGAGTCCAGCTGCCGGGAGTACAAGCGATCGTCCATTTGCACCTGAGCTTCCATCAGGAGACCGAGGTCCTTCTCCACCACCTGGCCCGCTGGCACAGCTGGAGGCTGCATCTGCACCAGCGAGGACAGAAGCTGCAGCATCACAGGAAAAACAGACAACAACATGCTGAAAGTCACTAAATCTACCTGTGCAGGTGTGTCCCAGTCGTCACTCTGAGTTTCCATGGAGATGGCAAGGCTAAGGTGGAAGCTCTCTGTCTCGTCCTGCTGCTCGGCCGAAGACTGGACGCCATGACAGCACATCTGGATCACCTGAAGTCCAGTAAACAGAGACTCACCTAATGGGAACTGGATTTGGACCAGATCTTGAAAGTAGATGTGTGATAGGGCGTAGCGAACCTGCTCGATGGACTCGTCCAGCGCATTGCTCTGGTCCAATGAGAATGCGTCCTCCCTCTGAACCCCCCGCCGCTCCTTCTGCCAGTTCAGCCAGGACTGCGCCGCTGAGGGACGGGGCCTGACCACTGGGGAGGGGCCTGGCCTGGTTTCAGATGAGGGGTGGGGCTTTACTTCAGGCTCTGAGGATGAGGACTCGCTTGTTTTTCTCTTGTTGGTCTTCCTGTGAGCTTTCCTGTGGATAGAGGGAGGGGCCTGTGCATGGGGTGGGGGGTGCTGAGAGTGTGTTACATGTGGGTTTAGAGGTTGTTGGATCGGTTGGGATGTTTGGGGGGGTGGGGCTTGCTTCTGTAGGGATGGGGCCTGCTTGTATGCAGCCTTTGTGTGTGGGGGCGTTTGAGGGACGTGTGTGTGTCCTGCTGGGGGAGGTCGTCCTGGTTCATGTTCTCTGATTGGTGTAGATGCGCAGAGAGGGTCTTCCTGCTGATTGGCTAGATCACAGGAAGTGACATCAGAGCTGGACAGGTGCTCTCGAGTTCCAAGGGACCGACTGTTGTTGTCAGAGTGTAGAAGATCATCGAGCTCTGCTCGTGGAGAAGGAGGGGCAGAGACTGCAGGGAGGTCTGCGTGGGACGGCCTGACAAAGACAGCAACATCAAACTGATTACGTGAGTGTGTGTGCCTGCGTTCGTGCATGCGTTTGTGCGTAGACTCACCTGGGGTCATTGTAGTTGTGTGGGTGGTGCAGCTGAACGTCCTGCAGGAATCGCTCCAACAGTGTCAGTTTGCTGCTGGTGCCGGGGGCAGAGCCTCTGGATGATGCCCTCACAGCATCCAGGTGCTGCAGACTAGACAGGTGCTGAGAGAACACGTGATGTCATCACAGGTGTGCCTGTGAGTGTAGTGTGTTGACGGGAGGGTGCGTGTGTGTGTGTATACCTGGTCCAAGTCGGTGTAGAGTGTCCTGCAGTAGCTGCAGTAACCTTGTCTCCTTGAGGAAGGCAGAACACGTGACGGCCCTGCACGAGACTCCACCCACATCCTGAGGAGTAATAATCACGACAATAATCATAATAATAATAATAATAATAATAGTAAACACAGAAACATGAAAATAAGGATACTTCACCTGCTGCTGGGTGCCTGTCCCCTGTGGTCATCTGTAACACACACAGTGTGATGTTATCTTAGAATAACAGAGAGACCTATAATATCACTGTACGTTTCTTTTTACCTTCAGAGGAACCCGACATGTTGCTGCTTGAGGATCTGCAACACATGTTACTGCATCACTCAGAGCACAGGAGAGTTTGTGACATCACGGGTGAGTGAGTGACAGACTGAGTGTGTGTGTGTGAGCGTTAGATGAAGGGATAGGTAAGCCAGTTCACAAGCAGCAGGACACCCGTGGTGGCTCTGACTGTTTAAACAGTTAATGGGTCTCTGGCTCCTGGTTCTTGTTCATGGTGATAAAATAGATGTTTCAAAAGAGTATAGCCTGGGCCCGAACGAGTCTCACCTGCAGTCAGTGAACGATTCGGCCAGACAGAGCACTCCATTCCAACAGTGTCCAGATGATTGAGTCCATGAGCCTGAACAGACACAAATAAGTTAGGACCCGACAGAACCATCATTTCCAACAGAACCAGCGCCGATCCAGGTAGTCGGTCCGGTCTCTGACGTCAGAGCTCTCGTGTTCTGTGATTGGCAGAAGCTCTAGGCCGTCTTGTGATTGGCTGCATGCAGCTACCTGGTCTCTGTGTTTACCCATCAGTCTTTAAAGCGCACGCGGACAGTAAGAGGCGGTAACTCTCGATAACTGGTTGTAACCATGGTAACGCAGTCTGTGACGTGGCTACGACGTTGTCGGTGCGTTAGCAGCGGCTACAGATTAGCATGCTGTTATCTTGTTGGCGCTCAGCCGCTTCGCACAGCTCCCGATTGGCTGGATCAAAGCTAAGACTCACATGCTGATGGATCATTAACCGAAGCCTTCGATCGCCTCCAGCTGTTTGTCTTTACTTGAGCTTTAACTCCTCATCCGTCGCGCGTTGCTCCTCCGTTGTTTGGTTTCCGGTGTAACTCTTTTTCTACTGCCACACATCCGGCGCGAGCGCGGCTCAAAGGCGCCTCCAGGCAGCCACAGGCCGCCCGGGGAACTGCAGGCAGACCAGTCCTAACCAGAATAAAAAGGTGTGCGATAAACGCTTGTGGTTTATCGTACACGGCTGATCGAATGCAATACTAATGCGATGCCAACGAGAATCGTGTTTTTTGGCAAGGAGTCTGCTTTGGTTTTGGTCAAGCAGCAGTGGTCAAGACCAACATGCTGCAGTGACATTGAATGGAGAAATGGTCTTGCAGTGGCTAAAACGACAAAAACGGTTCAATTATAACCCATGTCCAGGACCTATGTCTCAAATTGAAATCTCTGAAACCTGATTGCATCTGACTATATGCGCCATGATTGTCACATAACTACAGGGGGCTGAGACATTCACTCTATAGTATTTGACAGCACTATTTAAATAAAATACTGGAGCAGCTCAGTGGAGAATGGAAAGTTGTGACTTAACTCGGGGCAAAACTCATTTCATCTGTCTTGGTTCAATGTCTGTGTTTAAGGTTGTTTTTTTTTTTAATCACATCAAAACTTCCATACTCTTGCAGGAGACTGATCAGCTCCAACAAATGAGACACAAGAAACACAAAACCAGAGACTCAAGAGTTCTTCAAGTGCTTTTTATTTGGGTCTCATTTTCAGATCTTATTGAAAGCAGCAACGTCCATCGACTGAACAAAGTCCTCAAAGGCTGTGATGTGCTCCTCCAGGAGGTCTGTGCCCACCTGTTGACAGGCATGAAACATTTAGAATATGGAACCATCAGAACAAGGAACCTTCAGGAGGCAGAACTCACCTTGTCGTCCTCTACAACACAGCTGATCTGCAGCTTCTTGATGCCATAACCAACTGGAACCAGTTTGGCTGCAGAGAGACAACAGATCGGTAAGTCTAAATGAATAAGATCAATAATCAGTCAGAACTGAAACAGAACTCAGGTCTGTGCAGGTTTCAGATCAGAAAGAGTCATCTCGTTCTCAGCCGAAAGATGGTGAAATGGATCATCATCAAGCCTGTCTGTGTCCTCACTGATCAACACCAGTCACAACTGTGCTCTTACACTGTCCCCAGAGGAGTCCATCCATCTGGATGCTGCGCACACACTCCTCCAGCTTCACCATGTCTGTCTCGTCGTCCCATGGCTTCACATCCAGCAAAATCGAGGACTTGGCGATGAGGGCGGGTTCTGAGGAGAAGATGTGGTTAAACCCAGAAACCAGGAAGCTTCACAGACAACAGGAAGCAGAGACTCTCAGGTAAGCAAGGTGTCCATCAGGTGTCAGTCGAAAGATGGTGATTGGTTGATCATCATAAAGTCAGGAGATCAGACACTGCTCTGTTATTGACTGAACCTACTCTTAGCCTTCTTGGCCGTGTATTCGGCAAGACGCTGCTCCTTCAGCCGCGCCGCTTCTGCATCCTCCTGCCGCAAACACGAAAGAGTCAGACACTCACGCACACCAAGGTCAAACCACAGGCAGGACAGCGACATCACCATAACATCACTGACCTCGTCGTCTGAGCCGAACAGGTCGATGTCATCGTCGTCATCATCATCTTTGGTGGCGGGGACGGAGCTACTGGTGGTGTCAGCCACACCAGCTGGTCCGTACTGACCCAGTGTCTTCTTCACACCTGGAAGACTGCGAGGAGCCTGCTTAGCTTTGACATCATCAGACGCATGCTGTGACAGACATGATCTCATGTCTCACCTGCTCTTCTGACTCTGATACGACTTGATGTGGTTGAACCAACGCAAAGCGTGACACAGATCAGCTGGAGGAGCTGCTGCCACCGCCTCAAACACCAACACGTCAGCCTGGGAGGGAACAAACCTGGAAAAGAACCATGAGTAAGACAGGAACCAAGCAGCTGATTAATGATCAAAATATCAGTGTCAGTACTGATTGAGCTGCAGCTCAGACACGTGACTGGGCTTATGAGGCTGTTTGAGGCCTACAGCTACACCTCTGATGTCGACGTCACAAGACTCTTCTCGCCAGAGTTCTGGTTAGCATGTTAGCACCATGTGGTCGGTGTTAAGCTACGTCCTTAGATCAGTTACATCACACTCGAGAACTAAACATCTGATGATCAGTGAAGCTAGACCTACTTCAGTCTCGGAGACTCTGCAGCTTCTGCTCAACATGTTTCCGTTCTTTTCTCTGTTTTAGCTCCATTAGCTTATCTTAGCATTGTTAGCTTAGGGCAGAGCCTCCGCGGACACTCGCCGAGATCGAAGCTCCTTCCTCGGCCTTTGATCCACTCACCCCTCGATGTAGCTCCGCTCCGACAGGAAGTCGTTCAGCACTTTGAGGCCGGAGGCAGATTTCAGGTCCCCGAAGCCCATGATAAAAAGGAGGAGGACGAGACGAGGGGCAAGACGAGGAGCAACTGAGACACCGCGGCAGGAGAAGGAGCGAAGAAGAGGGAGGAGCAATTTATATACTCGAGGGTGGGGGAGCTAATAGCTCCTCCCCCCCCATCCAGACTCTTGAGTGTGTTCACGCTCAGAATGGTGAAAGGGTGAAATAGTTGTATTTCCATTTTTCACTTCCAACTGAGCTGAGCTGAGCGGTGGTTGGTCCTGGTGTCTCACCTGGAGCAGGAAACTGAAGATCAAGTGACGTCTGAAGTCGAGCCAGACCTTCGGGTGTTTTATTGTTTCATTATTTTGTTTTTTATTGACATCAAGTAATTTCAAAGTGTCAGGATTTTTATTTCACATTTTGGAACACGTTTCAAGATGAGAGTGTATCAAATGTATGAAATCTATAATCAATGATTGTGATTTCAGGAGGGAGCAGCAGCATCACGTGGACAGGTGTGTTCTATTTACACCATTGAGTGCAGAATCACAACAAACACAAAAACTACACGCTGCTACAAAACTGTACTTAAAAAACTTGTGCTGATTTACTCAGGTAGGGGTGGGGGCGTGTCTATAGTCAACATGGACAGAGCTTGTCAGAGTCACTAATCTGTTCTCCTTCCATTTGTCTTTTCATGGAAGCCCCCCACCACATTGTGCTACAGGTAGATCTGCAGCCTCAGCTGTGACGAGTAGATGAGGTCCTGGGTGATACCTGGGTGGTAGAGCTACAGCTCTGAGAGGAGGAGCAGAGTCACAGCAGAGCTCACCTGGCCTCTCAGTAACACCCCAGATGAGAATAGCCAAACATAGATGACGTAGAGGAACCCTGTACAAGGAGCAGTTAGAGACCAAGAGGAGCCCAGAACCCAAAGACCAGGAGACCCAGAACCATAACCGGTCCTGAGGTTTTGGGTGTAATCAGGTTTAGAGAATTTGACCTGGAGTTCATCAACGTGAAGAACCCGTGTTGTGGGTTTCTGCTATGAACCGAGGCACAGTTGATGTGTCGCTCTAAACACATGATGACAGCATGATCTTTCTCATGTTTCACTCCAGAAATGTCTCGTCCTCCTCAGGTGTCTTTCCTCAGCAGGTGAAGCTGCTGTTGATTCACAGATCCTTCAGCTGCTCTTCGTCTCCTGAGGAAAACCACCTGGTACCTCGATCAGCTTCATCCTACCAGCTCTGACCGTCTCCATGACAACCAGCTTGTGAAAGCCAGAGGTCAGATGGGGTCTGGGCACACGTTCAGTCACAAACTGACCATTAAAACAAAGAAACACAAAGTCATCAGTTCACATCGATTGATAAATGTTCAAAGTGCCGATTGGCCCGTCTATTAGAAGCGAGCGTGGACAGGGAAGGAGCGTAGTCATCCTCAGACATGCTGACAGACGCCCCCTCAGTAGTGCTCCTCTGGGTGGGCGGGGTCACAGAAGAAACGGGAGCTGCGCTTGGCTGATCGAGCTGTGAACGGGACAGTCTTCAGAGCTGTAGGTGAGAAAACAGCCAATCAGAGAGCAGCAATACAACACCCGATCACATGTGTCTGTTCAGCCCTGTGGTGTGAGGATGGACTTGTGTGTTCCCTGTATAAGTGTGTTACCTGTGAAGGTCTGTGTTACCTGTGATGATGTCCTCAATGGCTCCGTCCTTCCCCTCATAAACATGGCGACTGTCCTTTCCTTGTCGTCGTCTGAGTTCAGTGATCAGTTCCTGCTGCTGCCGCTTCCCCCGGTGGGACGGAGACTGGGAGGGAGGGGCAGTCATTCAAAACGGTGAACAATCAATGTCCCGATACGAACGTCACTCTAGTGGTCTTGTGTTGTTTAAGTAGATGGTAGTTGGTAGTTGTCTCATTTGTTTGTCTATGTTATGGCAGACAAGAGACAAAGCTGCAAAGCTGCAGTTAAATTATGTCTTAAGTGTTCAGTGAGCATAATGTATGTGTGTCGTTCAGAACCAATGAGGATTGCAGAGGTCAGAGGTCAAATACCTTGGTCTCCTCTTCTTCCTGTTGCTCCTCCTGCTCCAACTTCTCCAGGAGCATCTGCTCCTGCCGCCTCCTTTGCTCGTTCTCCTCATCGGCAAGCTGAAAACACGCACGCAGGCACGCAGGCACGCAGGCACGCAGGCACGCAGGCACGCACGCACGCACGCACGCACGCACGCACGCACGCACGCACGCACGCACGCACGCACGCACGCACACCTTAAAAGCCCATTCTGCTGTTTGTGGCAATATTTTGCTGTAATTTCCCCACAGATATTAGTTGTTGGCAGGGGTAATTTATTGGGCACGCCCCCTAGTTTACTCACCCTGTAGGCTTTAATGAAACGGACAAAGATGGGGAAGAAGACAGACGGCGGCATTGTCTTGGAGCTCTCTCCGAAAAATTTCACCACATCCTCAAAAGCATCCTGGGGTCCAAACAACATTCAGTTTTTATTTTAGAGTTGTGAAGATATCACTGGTTGGAAACATTTAGAGCTCAATGTTTGATCGTGTTTGAAATGTTTTTTGATGATTTGTGCGATGTTTACCTGTGCAATGCGAGCGTCCTCCTGCAGTTTGCTGAGTCGGGACTCATTCCTACTGATGAAGTCTTTGAGGGTGCTGTTGTGCTGAACACTGAATTCTCTCCAGGTGAGCTCCATGCCACGCTGCAGCTCCTTCACATCGCTCAGCACGTTCTCCAGACTCACTGCCAGCAGGGGGAGCCACACGTGAGGACATCCAGATAAGACACAGGTGAGGTCCAGTCTGCTGCATTTACCTGCATCTAACTGGAGCTCAGACTCACCTGCTGCAGCTTTGTCTACGTAGTGAAGTTCATTGTAAAACAGAGAAACGGCTGCGTATTTCTCTCTGACCACGTTGGAGATGTAATGAAGCAACGTCTGAGTCCGGTCTGTGGACTTGGTGTCCAGCAGCTGAGAAAAGATCATCAACACATTAATTCGCATTGTCATCATCACCATGTTTGTAGTCATCATTATCTCCAGGCTACTGCTTAAAATAAGTGTGTGTGTGTGTGTGTATGTGTGTGTGTTTTACCAGGTCTAAACTCTGCAGTTTGAATCCGTATACTGCTCCTCTTTTACTGCTGTTCATGTAGTTCCCCAGAGCCAAGATGATCTACAATATCCACAACAAAGACAGGTATGAACCTTACGGAGTGTATCTGCAATTGTAAATGTTTTATTTATTTTATATTTACATCACTTATCTGTTTTTTGCCTGTGTTTATGTGCTGTAATGCAGAAAGTATGTGGATCAGTGTATAAACTCACCTCAAGAATTTTCTTCAGCTTCTGTGAAGATTTTATAGAAACCGAAGCTGCGATCATGGCGTGCAGTTGCTGATTGGGAACATGACACAATGAGACAGGGCACATCTACTGGTCTGACTTTCTGCCTGACTGTAAACGGGTCTGTCTGTCTTTCTTACTGGAGTCAACATCTGGACGTTGTCTGTGAAGTTTCCCATGAAGGTCATGATGGACATGCGCTGGTTCAGTCTTTCGATACGACTGAACTGCATCATGAAGCGGTCTTCATCGCTCAGAGCCTCCAGAGGTTTTCTATCCCTCTCATACTGACGTAGAAGCTTCACCTCAGCCTCCGTCGGCAGGAAACGCATGAGACACTCAACAAAGTCAACTCGAACTGTGCGGAGGTCAAAGCTGCATAGACACAAACAGGATTTGTCTGTGAATGTAGAACTGGTGCCCTGTTGGACCTGGACCGAGAGGATAGTTATCCTGCCGCTGTTATTGTACTATTTACTTACTATTGTTATTTACTGTATTTGTTGTATTTCTTATCGTTTGTGGTTCTGGACTTAGACCTACGTTTGGATGGCGCGACAGATGACCTCTGACCCCTGACCCGCCTTCCTCAAAGTGATGGCCAGGTTTTTGGCTCTGTTGGCCTCCAGCAGAGAAACTTTTGACTGAGTCTTCTGAGGAAGTTTCTGTCTGGACAGAGTTAGATCCACAGCTGGACCCTGAGCCTTGGTCTTGAATAGCTCCTCAAACCTTTCCACATCCAGCTCCTGGAGAGGCAGCAGAGACACAGAGAGACTGAGACATAGAGACAGACAAAAACAGATAGGGACAAAAACAGAGACAGACAAACAGACAGACAGAGAACGGCCGAGACATGGACTAATGGACCTTGGAGAGGCTGCTGTATGAGGAAACGTCTGAGGGCTGTACCTGCTGGGTTAGGCAGGTTGTACCTGCTGGGTTAGAGAGGGTGTACCTGCAGGATGGACTCATCGTCTATGTCGTTGAAAACAGTCCCATTGATCTGACTCGGCTTCAGGGCGACCCAGTTCAACACTGGCATCCTGAACTTTGTCTGGATTGGTTTCTTTATCTTGACAGCTGAGAGAGACAAGAGAGATACAGATGAGCTAGTAGAGAAGCTGCGTCCTGTCTACATGTGCAGAGGAGTTCAGACTGACAGTGAAATTATTGACTGGTTTGTGTTTGTCCAAACAGCCAGAGGTTCTAACGTGACTGTAAACAAGTCATCTCTTCTCTTCTTTGTTCACATGAAGAGAGATGATGGAGGCCAAAGAGCCCCGATGCCACAAAGATAGAAGAGGATGATAAGTGATGAAGAGGCAGCAGAAAACATGACGGTGTGTAAACGTACAGAATAACTTGAGAGGACCCTCTGTCAGCAAAACGAGAAAGAGAAAACAACACATTAGTGTCATACATGGTGATGATTTACATCGGAGCCAAGATTATGAAAGGAGTAAAGATAACTGCACATGTGAGCAGCTGTTCACCATACTGCTCTAACCGTGTGACATCATGATGACATGTAAAAGTGAAAATATGAAAGTTTGTCACATCTGTGATGATAAAGTTGATTTTATCTTTTCCTTCAGATCAACTTGTTAGGTCTCACCTGCGAGTCCAGAGTTAAAGATGACGGTGGGCGACGACCCGGGCAGAGGTGGAGCTACAGGGGGAGGAGGAGGAGGAGTCGGGACGGAGGAGAGCTCGCTGGTGCGACAGGGAGGGGGAGGTGGGGGTGGAGGAGGAGGAGGAGGAGCAGGGGGTGGAGGTGGAGGGTACGAGCCATTTGACACTACAGGAAAAAGCAGAAGGAAAAAGAAAAAGTTTGAACACATGTTCAGGCCTCATGATATGTATTACCAACAATAAAGGCTTCGACTCTGTGCTCGTTCTACTTTCTCACAGGTAGTTTCTTCTCCTGTGCTGGAACCTCCAGTCAGGCTGACTCCAGTCAGCTCACGATGGGACTCACCAGTGCCTGGCATTGGAGGTGGTGGGGGTGGAGGAGGCGGAGCTGGCATCCCTGGAGCTTCACCCATTCCAGGTCCCATGCTGTGATAGGCCAAAGTCTCCGGACTGCAGATGTAAACGGGTAATAAACACTCAGTTTCTAAGTTATTGAACATTTTTTAAACCTTGTGGGCGTTTTGTGTGTAATTCATTTTAATTGAAGAAAAATTGGTTTATGAATGAGTGAATAAAAACTATTGACATGAAATTGACATGAAAACAGAGAGAAACATCTTTCTCTCTGTCTCTAGGACACTTAAGCGTTTTCATTTCCAATGCTCCTTTTTTGGTATTTTGGGTTTGTTTGACTTCATCTATGTGCATTTATATTATGCAATTGTTTGTCCAGCATTAGCAGGTGGGTTGACATCTTGTACCTGGGTGACAGGTTGGGACATGGGGGAGGTGAGGGGGAGGCAGATTCAGCCACGCCCCCGTCCCCCTCCCCTCTCTGAGGGTGTGGTGCCCCTGGTCCTCCAGCCTGCTGGACCTCCTGCGCCTGGCGCTCCAGACGACTCTGGCGTCGGATCGTTTGGTCCTTCTCCCGAACCATCCGCCGCAACGTGTGAACCTGGGAGTTGGCACTGGCGTACACCTCCTGCACAGGAGAGTTGCAGGTGAATACACAGGTGACAGGCGTGGTACACGTAAAATATACTCACAGCTTAAGAAAAGATTTGACAATAACTGTTGAGACTGTAACTGAGATGACAAGAGACTTGTCTCCACTGAGATCCTCACTCAGTATTTTCTTACAGGTGAGTGTGTGGCACTCACCCGGATGTGGTCCAGCTCCTTGTTGGTTTGCATCAGCTGTTTCTCAAGTTCCACAATCTTCAGCATTGCTTCGTTCTCCACATCCAGGACTCGCTCCGACATCTGAGACAAATAGACAAGTTAGTGTTCCACCTGTCTCACCCTCCTCCACCTCCTATACCTGTCTGTCTGCCTCACCCTGGCCATGCTCTCCTCCAGCTCCTCCACCCGCTCCAGAGCTGCCGTCTTGGTCTCGGCGTCCTCCAGCAGCGTCCCCACATCAAACACATTGTCCAGGTAAGCCTGTATCTGAACCTGCAGCCTGTCACTCTCGGTGTGCTTTAGCCTCTGGGGAGAGACAGAAAGGTCAACAGACAGTTGAAAACACGGGTGAACGGAGAAACAGTCAGGTAAACAGACAGTTAAATAGACAGGTACCTCTAGGTGATCGTCCAGGTTCAGTTTGGTGAAGTCGTACTGCAGATGGACTCTAAAGTTCATGTCCTCCACAGAGTGAACCACAATGTTGATGAACTGCATACAGGCCACCTGACAGACACACACACGCTTTGTTAGATCAATGGATAGAAATGTCCTAATGTACCCAATCTGGAGGTTTGGGCTTTGTGGTTGTAGCTTTCCTGATGATGGGAGAACCTTCAGATGACTAAATGAGGAAAATTGACCCTTTGACTGATTTTAAAGTTACATTAAGCAGATTTCAAAGCAAACGGTATTCATGAAAATTTAGCCATTTTACCAAGAAGTCAATGTTGTCATCCTCGTTCTTAAAATGTTCCATCAGCTTCTCAAAACGCATCGACTCCGAACACACCTGTAACAGATCAATCGGTCCTTCAGTAATCAGTGAACTGAGGGAAAGTCACGCACTCAGAGGGACAACACATGAAACCAAACTCCACGTAGTCACTTAGTCTCAGTCATGAAGTCTCAAACAGGGCATCATGAAGGTGCCGCATGTTGTGTCATATCGATGTTCAGAACTTCCGACCTGTGCCTGCACGTAACTCCAATCCAGTCCTGGTCAGACCGAGCTGAGCAGCCTAGATGGACAGATCTCCCCCCTCGGTCGCTTCAACAATCACAGGCCATTGTGGTGCTTTTGGTGCGAATTAGTGGTTAGGTATGTGTGTGTGTGTTTACGGTTTTGAAGTTGTCGAAGGCCGACAGGATGATCTCGTGTCCCCCTCGCACCAAACAAACTGCCGCCAACAGCTCCAACACCAGTGCCTTGGTCCTGGAGGGGTAGAGCGGCAAAAAGGTGAATACGTTAAATATTTAGCAGCATGATTTTCTTCGTGTCGTTACTTTTTATCTCTACAGGTTTTCAAGTTCGGTGGGTTTGTGACAGTTGTGGTTTCCAGTACTTTCTTGTTTTCCTGAAGAGCTTTGTGGATGTTGCTCCTGCTGTGTCTTGCATTAGTAATTTGTGGTGTTGTTGGCACCAACCTTGGGTTCCTGTTGTTGAGGCTCAGGGCGATTTCATTGACAGCATGAGGATGAGACATCACCATGTTGAATCCGTACTAGAGGGAGCAAGAGCAGCAATCAGTCACATGCTGAAACTAACTGAAGACGTAATCAGCTTGAATGTGTTTATTCAGGTGTATGAACCAGATCATGAAAAGCAAGCAAAACACGTGCTGGCTTTTTTGATCCTTTTTTTTCCCACTAGATACAATACCTGGTAGTTCATGATGGCTCTCAGACACATGACACAAACATGGACGTCATCTTTCTTACAGACGATCCGTGAATTCTTCAGAGTGCGACGACTGGGCAAAGTATTGGACCGAGTCACCAGAGCAGAGCTGCAACACAGGAGCAGCATCAGAGACCTGGAGCAGTCCTCACAGGTGAGTTCACAGGTTTACCTGCTTGACTCGTTTACCTGATTGAATGTCGAGCAGCTCGAGGTGCAGAGGAAGAGGGGGACGGGAGGCTACAGTCGCCATGGAGATCCTCTATGGACCGACTCCAGGGTGAGTCGATGGACGACACCTCTCCTCCAGCTTCAGACTGTTCTCCATCAAACCTGAACACAAACGCTGTTTCTGTGAGACACATTGAGATCCGTGAAGCTTCTCCCTGAGAAACTCTTGAACAGTGTTTAGCAGCTCATAGCGTACAATACATATGCTCTGAGACTTACGTGACGGCAAACTGAGCGAAGGACAGGTATTCCACCAGAACATCCAGACCACGGTTCTCCTCATTCAGGAACTCCCTGACCCACCTGCAGAGACACATAGAGATTATTACTGCTAGTGATAGCACCCATAGTACAAGCAGTCAAATTTCTACTGATGACGATAATAATAGTAATAATAATATTAAGTGTGACAGAACATTAGTGGACAAAGGGCAGCAAGACAAACAGACAGGTACCCAATGTGGTTTGTGCGGAGAGAAATCTCAAGTTCTCTGAGTGTCTGAGTTGACTCCTGAACTCGTCTCCTGAACTTCTGCAGACGGACAGGATGTTAGACAACAGGATGTTAGTTTGTGTAATTTGCAAATGTAAACATTGCAAATGTACAAACTCATCTCAATGTCATCTCACCTTACGCGTGACTGCAGGATCGAGGAAGCCTCTCAGTTTCTGGATGTAGGTGTGTGGAGGGTTCTTCACCTGAAACCTTTCCTGCATCATAAACACACACACACACACACACACACACACACACACACACACACACACACACACACACACACACACACACACACACACACACACACACACACACACACCCGATTGTGTGGCAGCAGTGGTGAGACTGACTTGAAGTAATCATTAGTTTGATATTGGATCTACACATAGTCAGTCATGAAATTAGGCTCAGAAAACCATGTATGCTGTGGTTGAATTCTGTCTCTGTGCAGTTGTTTGTAACACTGTATAAATACAATTGATAGATATAAACTTTAGAATAGATAGAAAGCTTAATGTTTGAAATACTGTTGACATTTTGATGTCACTGGTTTCACTGAGTGTTCCTGCTCTGTCCCATAGTCCTAGCATCTGATGATGTTGAGTCTGGGTTGTTCAGTAGAGACCTGTGAGACCTTCGACCTATGAACTTTATGAGCACACCCACCTGATCACAGATGAGCTCCCATTTCTTTTCATTGTCATAGGAACGGAGCAGCCGAACCTTGTCAGGTGGCAGGTTCATGGAGTTCTAAAAGAGAGGAGATCATGATGAAAAGTCATGCAGAGTTTACTGAGCAACATTGTGATTCAGAGGATGTCCAGGCCTCTATATCGCTGAGGATCTGGACCAGCACATGATGAATGTGATGAAACCTGGTTCTGATCCGAGGTGAAGTGCAGCTGCTGCTTCTTTAAGCACAACCACCAGGGTTACTAGTCATTGTGTTCAACACCTTTGGTCAGGCTGTGTTGGGTGAATGGTTTAGCATTCTAGCTAACATGCTAACTAGCAAACTCCATGGTCTAGTGTGTGTGTGAGTGTGTATATTTACCAGGGCGATGGAGAACCTCTCCTCCAGCTCTGCTGGGTCAGGCATCGGGAGTCGGACCGGGGCGGCTCTGGATCGGATCACAGCCAGTTGGCTCTCCATGCTCTCTGTGTTCCCCATCTCTCTCTCAGACACACACACACACTGAACACACCCACCGACAGTAACACACACACTCAGCAGGCATACAGCAGCAGGAACATGTGGTCGGCCATCACACACACACACACACGCTGACTGACAGACAGACTGGCGGTGCGGCTGCAGGAGGCCTGTCTCTGTCTGTGGTCAGACGGTGAAGATGGTCTCCTCCTCTTCCTCCTCCTCTCTCTCTTTTTTCTGTCTTTGTCTCTGCTCGAATCCGTTGATGCTGCTGCTGCATAGGATGGTGGTGATGATGATGATGATGATGATGATGATGATCCAGATGAAGCCGGGATGCTGCTGGTGTGTGTATGTTCATATGTTGTGTGTGTGTGTGTGTGTGTGTGTGTGTGTGTGTGTGTGTGTATGTGTGTGAGTGCGTGTCGTAGATCAGCCGGTTAATCCTCCCCCTCTCCTCCCCCACATGAAGAAAGAAAGAGAGAGTCGGCCTCCCTCCTCTTTGTGTCTCTCTCACAGCTGCAGTCTTTGTCTAGCTTGCTCGACCCCTCCTCCTCTCTCTCTCTCAGCCTCCTCAGACAATGAGCCTTCTGCCGCTAGAGTCTCCGCCCACACACACGTGTGCACACACACACACACACACACACACACACACACACACACACACACACACTTTCACTCATAAGTGTGAACTACGTTCATATAGAGCTATGCTGTGCTAACTCCACCTAGTGGAGGCTCAGGGTGGTGTTTAGCTGCAGTGTTCAATGTGTGTACATGTGTGTGAATGTCTGAGGATAACAGTGACCATCTTGACACTGTGATTGTGTTTCAGTGAGTTAATGATGGAGTTTCTGAACACTAGAATGTTTCATGTCTGTGTTTCACTAATTGAATTCTCAGTTGTCAGAAGGTGTAAAACGGCACAGGCCGCAGGAGCTCCGCCCCCTCTGGTTCACTAGGCTGCGTCATAGACTGGGGGGGATAGGGAGAGAAGGAGAGGGGCAGACAGGTAGAGACAGAGGGGGCCACATCGAGACCTGGTGGGGAAAGAGCAGTGATGGAGCTGCGAAAAATTTCGGCTTCTCCGTTCTAATCTTGATCTGTCACGCACGCACGCAAGTACTTCCTCCTCGCTGCTGTAGAGCTCGCGCCTCCATCCTCTTGTCGTCATGGGAACGGTCCTGTCTCTGTCACCGCGCTCGCGGAAAGCTGCAACGCGAGGACCGGAGAAGCTGGTGGAGCCCGCGGAGCAGAAGGCAGAGGACCAGAACCGGGACCAGGACCAAGATGAGAAGAAGAAGACGAAAAAGCGGCATCCAGTGCTGCTGCACGCGCTCGGGTGGAAGAAGCGGCTCGTGGCCGCGCGAGCGAAGAGGAAGGACGGCAAAAAGGTGAAGCACGCTGCGTCCGAGCCCGTGCACGCGCAGTGCGAGCAGAACGACACGCGTCCCCGGGTGCAGAAGTCCGGACATCGGCACGCGCCCATTCCGGTACCAGTCCCCACGGTCCCGGAACCGAACCCAGAGCAGAACCAGCAGCTGGTGTCCCCGCGCAGGGTTGTGGTACAGGTGTGTGTGTGTGTGTGTGTGTGTGTGTGTGTGTGTGTGTGTGTGTGTGTGTGTGTGTGTGTGTGTGCGCGCGCGCGCGTGCGTGCGTGCGTTTGTCTGTGTGTCTGAGTGTGTGCGAGAGAGACTACAGGAACTGTCACTACACGAAGTTGAAGGTGAAATCAGTGAACGCCCTCATCACGTTGATTGATTATCGATTGTTAATAATTACAGAACAGAAACTGCTCAAACAGAAAGAAATCCAGAAAATAATGTTGTTGCACTTTTACAGAGAATCCATTCATTGTATCAGGAAGGAGTTTCATCACCATCATCTTCATCATGATTTGCTGTTGTAGGTAAGAGAGAAGTTATGTTTGTGAAGGTCACTCTTAATGAAAGACAGCATAGCTGCATATGATGCAGCATAGTGCGTTCCTCTGTGTGTGTGTGTGTGTGTGTGTGTGTGTGTGTGTGTAAATGTACGTACATACATACATGAATGCTAGACCAGTGTGCCAGGTTAGTGCAGCCACAGTAATGGTAACGTGGACCATAGTATTTTGTTGGGATTTGTACTCTGACATATTTTTAATATCTTTGTTCAGTTGAAAATACAAACTGAGCAAGATCAATAATGTTCTTACTGAGATTGTTGTTGATGTGCTAAACTTGTGAAACAACAGTAGCTCTAATGAAAGCAGTCACTGCTTGCACTCCCAGGTCTGCCATTTGTCCCTCGCTCATCAGACTACAGAAAGTGGAACTTTGAGATGTGTGTTAAAACTCAGCAAACAAACTTCTGCTTCTGTCATTCACAGGTGAAGAGAGTGGAAGGAAGATAGTTGGAGAAATTCCACCTCCCCAATTTCACCTTTTATTCTTTAATCTGTTAATGTTCTGTTTTTTAAAACACTGGTGTCACACTTGTTTGCAGGCATCCACAGGTGAGCTTCTTCACTGCCTTTCTTACTTCTTGTGTCGTCGCTGTGTGAAACTGAAGGAGCTGTCCTCCAATCAGATCGTCCTGTGGTTCAGAAACGTTGACAGAGCTCTTTTGGTCCAGGGCTGGCAGGTGTGTGTGTGTGTGTGTGTGTGTGTGTGTGTGTGTGTGTGTGTGTGTGTGTGTGTGTGTGTGTGTGTGTGTGTGTGTGAGAGACATTTGTGCAGATGGTTTCATCCCTGTGTGTGTGCTGTTGTCCTACAGGACCAGTGCTTCATCAGTCCTGCCAGTCTGGTCTTCGTGTACCTGCTGTGCAGGGAGGCAGTTGATGAGGACACAGCATCAGAGCAAGAACTTCACTCCACCTTCCTCACATGTCTCTACCTGGGCTACTCCTACCTAGGCAACGAGATCTCATACCCCCTCAAACCTTTCCTGGTGGAATCCAGCCGTGATGCATTCTGGGAGCGAGCACTGGAGCTAATCGGACGGCTTAGTGCTGACATGCTGCGAATCAATGCTGACCCACACTTTTTCACCAAGGTGTTTCAGGATCTGAAAAACCAGGGAGGATGGGGGGAGAGAGAAGAGAGGGATAAGCAGGAGAAAGAGAAGAAGGAAAGGGGGAAGGAGGAGGAGAGACTGAAACCTAAGGTCAAACAGGAGAGAGAGGAGGGTAAAGAAAATGACCGAGGAAGCAAGATTGATGTGGATCGTTAGAGGAGTGAGAAAAGATGTGATGAAGAGGAAATGACTGCGTTTGTCCATGAGACTCGACACAACCTTGACCCATCGAGGTTCGAATATAAACTGGCTGTTAATGATGTAATGATCACATTTGAGGAGCCGTCACGTCACTGATCGACAGCTGGATTGATTGTAACATTTCATATCCTGCTGAAGATGAAATGTGAACACTAGCTCACTTTAACTGCATGTTGTCAATCAAAAACTTAAGTATGTCAGATTGCACCATAAAAATTGCATCACCTTTCGATGCATAGCTGAAAAAGAGTATCAGCACTGCAGAGAGACTAGTTTTAGGTGGTGACTGACAGAAAAAAAAGGTTATAATCCATCTGAATCGTGTGGAAGCTGCAGGTGTTGCTTGTTAACTCATGCTCTCCTTTAACAGCCGTTCAGACTGATTTAACTGTCGATCCAGTCAGAGACGGCGGGAAATAAAGCTGCAGGTTTTTGGTTGTAATGGTTCAGTGTTCTGTCTGTTTCCTGATGGTTGAGTGTAAAACTACACAGGTGAACTGAGCGTTGGTGACTGCTTTTATAAAAATACTAAACACAGACACAAAAAATACAAGTCACCATTCTGTTGCATCTGATTTCCACTATATTGTGTGTGTGTGTGTGTGTGTGTGTGTGTGTGTGTGTGTGTGTGTGTGTGTGTGTGTGTGTGTCTGTCTGTCTGTCTGTCTGTCTGTCTGTCTGTCTGTCTGTCTGTCTGTCTGTCTGTGTTGACAGACACAGTTGAGTGAGTGATATTGATGTTTACATAACATAATCTCTTTCAGGACATCTTTCAGTTGTTGATGTTCTTGTTTGTTTGTCCTGTTCTTGTCAGTGGATGACTGCATTGCTCCTGAGACATCTTATTTATGGTAAACCTCAGATTGATAATGAAAGAAATAATGTCTAAAGCCTGGGTAAACACTGGATCATACTCATTATAATCTGTGAAACCTTTAATAAATCTTAAGAAAGCGCCTCTTTCCCGTTTCATTTCTTGTGAGCGAGTGGGAACTCCATTTCCCATAACCCTTTGTTCAACTGCTGAGGTAAGTAGCCAATGAACCTTGAACCTGCGAGCTTTACCGTCATTTTATCCAATCACACGCAGGCAATCAGCTGCGCCTTGAGCCAATCGGAGGTGAGCAGAGGGGCAGCGCAGAAGCGCGGGTAAAACCGTTAAAACCGTTGAAACAGTTGGATCCGGACCAGCGAGATGGAGGGTTACGTTAGAGGCGACAGCGGAATCAGAAGGTTTGTTAATGTTTTCAAGCATGGAGGACTGCAACTGCAAACAAACATTGGAAAACGTTTGTGAGTGTTGCTGTATGGAGCTTGTTTTTGTAAATGGTGGCAAATGTATATGAACTTTGCTGAAAGTTTGCTGTAGTGTGTGAATGTTAGTAAACGTGTTAGGTTGGTGTTGTTGGTTGGCTGTAACCCATTACTGGATGTTGGTGGGTGTCTGTTTTAACCAGAATGTAATACTCAGGTTGTTGTATCTGTCTGTTCACGATTAGAATGATATCATGTAGCTTAGCCATTTAGGGCCTGTGAAGGCCTTCCGGCTCGAACCGGTTTAGATTAGCGGCGCAGGTAGGGAAGGGTTAGCATCAGCTTTAGCATTAGCTTTAACAAACAGTGGCGACACTCACCATTTCACCCGTCAAATTCAGTTTATTCGTGCCACACCATAGAGTTTGTGAGTGTGGCTGTATGGCGCTTTTTTGTAAATGGTGGCATATATTCAAGAACATTGCTGAACGTTGGCTTTAGTGTGTGAATGTTGGTAAATGTGTGAGCTCGGTGTTACCAGCATGGCTGTAAATGCTGGTAAATGTTCGTCATTGTTGAATGTTAATGGCTGTAAATGCTGGTAAATGCTTATCATTACTGGATTTTGGTGGGTGTCTATGTTTTAACCAGAATGTAATACTCAGGTTGTTGTATCTGTCTGTTCACGATTAGAATGATGTCATGTAGCTTAGCCATTTAGGGCCTGTGAAGGCCTTCCGGCTCGAACTGGTTTAGATTAGCGGCGCAGGTAGGGAAGGGTTAGCATCAGCTTTAGCATTAGCTTTAACAAACAGTGGCGACACTCACCATTTCACCCGTCAAATTCAGTTTATTCGTGCCACACCATAGAGTTTGTGAGTGTGGCTGTATGGCGCTTTTTTGTAAATGGTGGCAAATGTATATGAACGTTGCTGAAAGTTTGCTGTAGTGTGTGAATGTTAGTAAACGTGTTAGGTTGGTGTTGTTGGTTGGCTGTAACCCATTACTGGATGTTGGTGGGTGTCTGTTTTAACCAGAATGTAATACTCAGGTTGTTGTATCTGTCTGTTCACGATTAGAATATCATGTAGCTTAGCCATTTAGGGCCTGTGAAGGCCTTCCGGCTCGAACCGGTTTAGATTAGCGGCGCAGGTAGGGAAGGGTTAGCATCAGCTTTAGCATTAGCTTTAACAAACAGTGGCGACACTCACCATTTCACCCGTCAAATTCAGTTTATTCGTGCCACACCATAGAGTTTGTGAGTGTGGCTGTATGGCGCTTTTTTGTAAATGGTGGCATATATTCAAGAACATTGCTGAACGTTGGCTTTAGTGTGTGAATGTTGGTAAATGTGTGAGCTCGGTGTTACCAGCATGGCTGTAAATGTTCGTCATTGTTGAATGTTAATGGCTGTAAATGCTGGTAAATGCTTATCATTACTGGATTTTGGTGGGTGTCTGTTTTAACCAGAATGTAATACTCAGGTTGTTGTATCTGTCTGTTCACGATTAGAATGATATCATGTAGCTTAGCCATTTAGGGCCTGTGAAGGCCTTCTGGCTCGAACCGGTTCAGGATAGCAGCGCAGGTAGGGAAGGGTTAGCGTCAGCTTTCGCATTAGCTTTGACAAACAATGGTGACACTCACCATTTCACCTGTCAAATTCAGTTTATTTGTCCCACACCATAGAGTTTGAGTGTGGCTGTATGGCGCTTTTTTGTAAATGGTGGCATATATTTAAGAACATTGCTGAACGTTGGCTGTAGTGTGTGAATGTTGGTAAATGTGTGAGCTCGGTGTTACCAGCATGGCTGTAAATGCTGGTAAATGTTCGTCATTGTTGAATGTTAATGGCTGTAAATGCTGGTAAATGCTTATCATTACTGGATTTTGGTGGGTGTCTATGTTTTAACCAGAATGTAATACTCAGGTTGTTGTATCTGTCTGTTCACGATTAGAGTGATATCATGTAGCTTAGCCATTTAGGGCCTGTGAAGGCCTTCCGCCTCGAACCGGTTCAGGATAGCAGCGCAGGTAGGGAAGGGTTAGCGTCAGCTTTAGCATTAGCTTTGACAAACAATGGTGACATTCACCATTTCACCTGTCAAATTCAGTTTATTTGTCCCACACCATAGAGTTTGAGTGTGGCTGTATGGCGCTTTTTTGTAAATGGTGGCATATATTCAAGAACATTGCTGAACGTTGGCTTTAGTGTGTGAATGTTGGTAAATGTGTGAGCTCGGTGTTACCAGCATGGCTGTAAATGCTGGTAAATGTTCGTCATTGTTGAATGTTAATGGCTGTAAATGCTGGTAAATGCTTATCATTACTGGATTTTGGTGGGTGTCTGTTTTAACCAGAATGTAATACTCAGGTTGTTGTATCTGTCTGTTCACGATTAGAATGATATCATGTAGCTTAGCCATTTAGGGCCTGTGAAGGCCTTCCGGCTCGAACCGGTTCAGGATAGCAGCGCAGGTAGGGAAGGGTTAGCGTCAGCTTTCGCATTAGCTTTGACAAACAATGGTGACACTCACCATTTCACCTGTCAAATTCAGTTTATTTGTCCCACACCATAGAGTTTGAGTGTGGCTGTATGGCGCTTTTTTGTAAATGGTGGCATATATTTAAGAACATTGCTGAACGTTGGCTGTAGTGTGTGAATGTTGGTAAATGTGTGAGCTCGGTGTTACCAGCATGGCTGTAAATGCTGGTAAATGTTCGTCATTGTGGAATGTTAATGGCTGTAAATGCTGGTAAATGCTTATCATTACTGGATTTTGGTGGGTGTCTATGTTTTAACCAGAATGTAATACTCAGGTTGTTGTATCTGTCTGTTCACGATTAGAGTGATATCATGTAGCTTAGCCATTTAGGGCCTGTGAAGGCCTTCCGCCTCGAACCGGTTCAGGATAGCAGCGCAGGTAGGGAAGGGTTAGCATCAGCTTTAGCATTAGCTTTGACAAACAATGGTGACACTCACCATTTCACCTGTCAAATTCAGTTTATTTGTCCCACACCATAGAGTTTGAGTGTGGCTGTATGGCGCTTTTTTGTAAATGGTGGCATATATTTAAGAACATTGCTGAACGTTGGCTGTAGTGTGTGAATGTTGGTAAATGTGTGAGCTCGGTGTTACCAGCATGGCTGTAAATGCTGGTAAATGATCGTCATTGTTGAATGTTAATGGCTGTAAATGCTGGTAAATGCTTATCATTACTGGATTTTGGTGGGTGTCTATGTTTTAACCAGAATGTAATACTCAGGTTGTTGTATCTGTCTGTTCACGATTAGAATGATATCATGTAGCTTAGCCATTTAGGGCCTGTGAAGGCCTTCCGGCTCGAACCGGTTCAGGATAGCAGCGCAGGTAGGGAAGGGTTAGCGTCAGCTTTAGCATTAGCTTTGACAAACAATGGTGACACTCACCATTTCACCTGTCAAATTCAGTTTATTTGTCCCACACCATAGAGTTTGAGTGTGGCTGTATGGCGCTTTTTTGTAAATGGTGGCATATATTCAAGAACATTGCTGAACGTTGGCTTTAGTGTGTGAATGTTGGTAAATGTGTGAGCTCGGTGTTACCAGCATGGCTGTAAATGCTGGTAAATGTTCGTCATTGTTGAATGTTAATGGCTGTAAATGCTGGTAAATGCTTATCATTACTGGATTTTGGTGGGTGTCTATGTTTTAACCAGAATGTAATACTCAGGTTGTTGTATCTGTCTGTTCACGATTAGAGTGATATCATGTAGCTTAGCCATTTAGGGCCTGTGAAGGCCTTCCGGCTCGAACCGGTTCAGGATAGCAGCGCAGGTAGGGAAGGGTTAGCATCAGCTTTAGCATTAGCTTTGACAAACAATGGTGACACTCACCATTTCACCTGTCAAATTCAGTTTATTTGTCCCACACCATAGTTTGAGTGTGGCTGTATGGCGCTTTTTTGTAAATGGTGGCATATATTTAAGAACATTGCTGAACGTTGGCTGTAGTGTGTGAATGTTGGTAAATGTGTGAGTTTGGTGGTTGTTGGTTGGTTGTAAATGTTTGTGATCATTGCTGAATGTTAGTGGCTGTAAATTCTGGTGAATGTTATCACTGGTGAATGTTAGTGGCTGTAAACGCTGGGTGTTACTGGATGTTGGTGGGTGTCTGCATTTAACCAGAATGTAATACTCAGGTTGTTGTATCTTTTCACGATTAGAATGACATCATGTAGCTTAGCCATTTAACATGGACCAACACAGAGGCACGCAATGTGAAGGCCTCACCGAGAGGGGAAAAAAGGTCAGCGTAGCGTAATTATGTGAACAGTTAATGATATCTTTTTCGTGTTATGTGATAATTGCATGTTATTTCATGATAATTTGTGCAGCTCATGACCTGACCACTTTTCTACTACTCTTGTTGCCTGTTTATGATTTCTTAAAACAGTTCTGTAAGAGGGTTAGGGTTATTTGAATACACTGACATTTGTCAGTGTATTCCTTGTTGACTGTTGATTGATTATGGATAGCATCTTAATGTGCTTGCTTGACTTTGTTTGGGCCGCATGTAACCCAGCAGATATGGGGACACACTTTGCAAATGCACAGTGTTGGCAAAATAAATAAATGAAAAAGAGGCAACAAGACGGTTATGTCCACTAGGACCCACTGCATTTCTCCTCCTACGGACAGCATGGGTAATCCACAAATGTGAAACTTGCTGCAGTTCTTATGTAATAAGAAAAGATATTATGAACAACATTGTTACTTACAGGCATAGGAGTTTCGACAGCTGCAGTATGGATCCTACAGGCTGCATTACTGCGTAGCCTCTCGCACAGTGAACAAGTGGAAGTGAAAAGAACGTTCATCTATTTATTTCGTGATCCTTTTTTTTCCACATAAAGTGAAGTTATAACGTGAAAAAGATTTTCTAACAAACTTCTAATTTAATTACGCGATGCTGAGCAGTTTCTTTTCTCAATGTGGCAGCAATATGCTTCTGTACAGCTGTAAAAATAAGTTTTCAAAACTCGTTGTGATGGCTGATTGATATAATGCGTATTTATTAGCATAGCTAACCAATTAAAAAAACAAAACAAACTTGTTTGTGGTTCAATGTAACTAAATTGAGCTATGAAGCTGCTCCCCCTCACTGGCTAATGTTTGTCATTTCTGAATGTTGGTGGCTTTTTGTAAATGCTGGTAATTGTTGGTGGGTGTTCATAAATGCTGTAAGATGTTTTTAATTTTAGGGGTTAGGGTTAGTTCTATTGTCTGATTGTGCTCTAAAGACGTAATTGATAACAACAACTATTTAGTGAGTTAAAGATGGGTTGTTGATTACAAAGTAAAGTGGTGATGAAGTGTTGACATTCTTTTGGAAGGTCTTTTTAGGTCTTTGAAATGAACTTGAGGATTGCTGCTTATACACCGTCTCAGCTGTACACCTTCTCAATTCTATTCCAGGAGGAGAGGATCCAGGGTGGCGTGAATGTTTCTTCCTAAATCTGTGAGGAGGAAACCAGAGAGCAGGAGACGGTTCATTCGATCAGACACGCAGCATCTGGTGAGTTCATGCAGGATTTTTCCTGTTTTCAAAATTACATGGTGGCCACCTCCAGAGATTTTTCTAAGGTGTAAAATTTTGCTGGTGTGCAAGCTTGGTCCAAACAATGTCACAACAAAAAGTTTGCATGAAAGTATTTATTTCCTCCCCACGACTATGAACTGCCCTGACTGGGTGCACTTGCTTTTCATTACTATTCTGTGGCCACAAATGAGTTGAAAATTTCATGTGGCAGGGAGTGCTGTTTAGCTTTGGGTACAGCTCTCTGAACTCTGTTCAAAATTGTTGAAAAGCTGTGCAGACAATTATATATTTGTTTACTTTCGTAATTCTACATTTCTTATGAAGTACTAATTTACTATGCACATGTGTATCGTAAAATTGTTATATAGCAAATTTGTTTTAATACTTGAGTACTAAGTATTTCAACAAACTAAGTATTTCGAGTTTACACGATTGTCTCAGAGTTCAGAGACCTTTTACCATTCTTCCTAATTGTTTTAATTTAATTTTTAAGTTTGTGCTTCCTGATATGCAAAATTTAATTTGATTAAAAACAATTAAAAAAAACATGCACAGGGCATTTAGAGGGTTGCAGAAAGAAGGTATAGCGTTAAGTCACATTATTTTTAGCTTGCATTAAATTATGTAAAATATTTGAATTCAACAAATATTTGTTTAACATTTGTTTATTGGCTTTAATAAAATAAAATAAATCGAATCTAGTTTATGTTGTACTTTTCAGGCACTTAAGAGAAAGTCAGGAAGCATTGAGCTTTCCCTGCTCACCTTTAGGAGAGTGCATGCAATTTCTGGTCAGGGCCATAGCATGTTTGGATCCATGATGAAGATCACTGTCCAGAAATTTCTGCAGAATTGTGAGTTGACAGGTGGCACCTCAGCTGGTAGGGAAAATGTATTATAAGGAAGTATAGTAAGGAAATGTGGTATAAGATGTGGATCGGCCACTGTATGTCATCTTACATTGGCCCTCATTATAGTATTTATAGCTACTAATATCAATTGGAATTCTGCAGGACAGTTTAATTGGAATGATTCTTTAATGAATGATTCTGTAATGACCACACAGCCAGGCTGGTGGAATTTTTTTCCTCCAGTACAACATCTCGTTGTCATGCAGACATAATATGTACAAACACAACAGTCAGACATGCAGACAGGGACGCAGAGAGAGGTCAGTGGAACAGGATCTTTTTGGTCTTTTCGTTTTTCCTTTTCAGGGTTTTACATAAGGTAAGTTTTATAGGTGGAAGGAAAGTGCATCGGAGTGCTGATTCGAGAGGAAGATGAATAAAATGTTCAAAAAATAAACCTGAGTATTTTTCATTCCTTTTTTTTCTTTGTGTGGATTGTTTTTTGTTTTGGGTTAGGGTTTATAGAGTTTATCCAGCAAAAAAAGGTGGGGGGGGGGGTTGTAAAAAAGGATAGAAAAGAAAAATATCAGGTAATTTTCTCTAATCGTAAAGTTTCTTTAAAATGTCATTGACAAAAAACTGCATTTAGGCTGGGTTTTCATATGGTTGTGACAAGGGGTGACAAAAAAAAGTAATGTTTCGATTATGGTCAATCTTCGTCAGGTGTATAGAAAGTGAAAAGAGAAAAGAAGGGGAGAAGGCAAAAAGGCACTTACAGTGCTAGAAGTCAGCCTGGTGTGGATGGGTTAGGGATAGGGGCATAGAAATGAAGGGTAGAGTTGGTGTTAGGGTTGGGGTGGGGGTTAGGGTTAGGAGGGTTGGGGTGGGGGTTAGGGTTGGGGAGTAGGGGTAGGGTTATGGTTAGGGTTAGGGGTTAGGGTTAGGGGTAGGGTTAGTGTTCGGGGTTAGGGTTAGTGGTTAGTGTTCGGGGTTAGGGTTAGTGGTTAGTGGCTAGTATTAGTGGTTAGTGTTAGGTTTTAGGGGTTAGTGGTTAGGACTTAGTGGTGAGGGGTTAGTGTTAGGGGTTAGGGGTTAGTGTTAGGGGTTAGTGGTTTGTGTTAGTGTTAGTGGTTTGTGTTAGTGTTAGGTTTTAGGGGTTAGTGGTTTGTGTTAGTGTTAGGGGCTGTGGTTGGGGTTAGGGTTAGGGTTAGGATAGGGGGTAATAACCAAGGATTAGACGCGTCTAATCCTCTTTTACTCCAATAGCTTTTGATAGGGTTAGGGTTAGGGTTAGGGTTAGTGGTTAGT
>CM055211.1:10338449-10340949 GCA_029224185.1 Karalla daura
ACTTTTGATAGGAGGGTTAGGGGTTAGTGGTTTGTGTTAGGGTTAGTGGTTAGTGTCAGTGGTTTGTGTTAGGGTTAGTGGTTAGTGTCAGTGGTTAGTGTCAGTGGTTAGTGTCAGTGGTTAGGGTTAGAGGTTGGGGTTAGGGTTGGGGTTGGGCTTAGGGCTTAGGGTTTAGGGGTTAGGGTTAGGGTTAGGGTTAGGGTTAGGGTTAGGATAAGGGGGTTTTGCCATGGATCGTACCCGGTACGATCCTCTTTGACTCTAATAACTTTTGATTGGGTTAGGGGTTAGTGGTTTGTGTTAGGGTTAGTGGTTAGTGTCAGTGGTTAGTGTCAGTGGTTAGTGTCAGTGGTTAGTGTCAGTGGTTAGGGTTAGGGTTAGGGTTAGGGTTAGGGTTAGGATAGGGGGTAATAACCAAGGATTAGACGCGTCTAATCCTCTCTTACTCCAATAACTTTTGATAGGAGGGTTAGGGGTTAGTGGTTTGTGTTAGGGTTAGTGGTTAGTGTCAGTGGTTTGTGTTAGGGTTAGTGGTTAGTGTCAGTGGTTAGTGTCAGTGGTTAGTGTCAGTGGTTAGGGTTAGAGGTTGGGGTTAGGGTTGGGGTTGGGCTTAGGGCTTAGGGTTTAGGGGTTAGGGTTAGGGTTAGGGTTAGGGTTAGGGTTAGGGTTAGGATAAGGGGGTTTTGCCATGGATCGTACCCGGTACGATCCTCTTTGACTCTAATAACTTTTGATTGGGTTAGGGGTTAGTGGTTTGTGTTAGGGTTAGTGGTTAGTGTCAGTGGTTAGTGTCAGTGGTTAGTGTCAGTGGTTAGGGTTAGGGTTAGGGTTAGGATAGGGGGTAATAACCAAGGATTAGACGCGTCTAATCCTCTCTTACTCCAATAACTTTTGATAGGAGGGTTAGGGGTTAGTGGTTTGTGTTAGGGTTAGTGGTTAGTGTCAGTGGTTTGTGTTAGGGTTAGTGGTTAGTGTCAGTGGTTAGTGTCAGTGGTTAGTGTCAGTGGTTAGGGTTAGAGGTTGGGGTTAGGGTTGGGGTTGGGCTTAGGGCTTAGGGTTTAGGGGTTAGGGTTAGGGTTAGGGTTAGGGTTAGGGATAAGGGGGTTTTGCCATGGATCGTACCCGGTACGATCCTCTTTGACTCTAATAACTTTTGATTGGGTTAGGGGTTAGTGGTTTGTGTTAGGGTTAGTGGTTAGTGTCAGTGGTTAGTGTCAGTGGTTAGTGTCAGTGGTTAGGGTTAGGGTTAGGGTTAGGGTTAGGATAGGGGGTAATAACCAAGGATTAGACGCGTCTAATCCTCTCTTACTCCAATAACTTTTGATAGGAGGGTTAGGGGTTAGTGGTTTGTGTTAGGGTTAGTGGTTAGTGTCAGTGGTTTGTGTTAGGGTTAGTGGTTAGTGTCAGTGGTTAGTGTCAGTGGTTAGTGTCAGTGGTTAGGGTTAGAGGTTGGGGTTAGGGTTGGGGTTGGGCTTAGGGCTTAGGGTTTAGGGGTTAGGGTTAGGGTTAGGGTTAGGGTTAGGGTTAGGATAAGGGGGTTTTGCCATGGATCGTACCCGGTACGATCCTCTTTGACTCTAATAACTTTTGATTGGGTTAGGGGTTAGTGGTTTGTGTTAGGGTTAGTGGTTAGTGTCAGTGGTTAGTGTCAGTGGTTAGTGTCAGTGGTTAGTGTCAGTGGTTAGTGTCAGTGGTTAGTGTCAGTGGTTAGTGTCAGTGGTTAGGGTTAGGGTTAGGGTTAGGGTTAGGGTTAGGGTTAGGGTTAGGGTTAGGGTTAGGGTTAGGGTTAGGGTAAGGGGGTTTTGCCATGGATCGTACCCGGTACGATCCTCTTTGACTCTAATAACTTTTGATTGGGTTAGGGGTTAGTGGTTTGTGTTAGGGTTAGTGGTTAGTGTCAGTGGTTAGTGTCAGTGGTTAGTGTCAGTGGTTAGTGTCAGTGGTTAGTGTCAGTGGTTAGGGTTAGGGTTAGGGTTAGGGTTAGGGTTAGGGTTAGGGTTAGGGTTAGGGTTAGGATAAGGGGGTTTTGCCATGGATCGTACCCGGTACGATCCTCTTTGACTCTAATAACTTTTGATTGGGTTAGGGGTTAGTGGTTTGTGTTAGGGTTAGTGGTTAGTGTCAGTGGTTAGTGTCAGTGGTTAGTGTCAGTGGTTAGTGTCAGTGGTTAGTGTCAGTGGTTAGGGTTAGGGTTAGGGTTAGGGTTAGGGTTAGGGTTAGGGTTAGGGTTAGGGTTAGGGTTAGGGTTAGGATAAGGGGGTTTTGCCATGGATCGTACCCGGTACGATCCTCTTTGACTCTAATAACTTTTGATTGGGTTAGGGGTTAGTGGTTTGTGTTAGGGTTAGTGGTTAGTGTCAGTGGTTAGTGTCAGTGGTTAGTGTCAGTGGTTAGTGTCAGTGGTTAGGGTTAGGGTTAGGGTTAGGGTTAGGGTTAGGGTTAGGGTTAGGGTTAGGGTTAGGATAAGGGGGTTTTGCCATGGATCGTACCCGGTACGATC
>CM055211.1:10345949-10348449 GCA_029224185.1 Karalla daura
GTTAGGGTTAGGGTTAGGGTTAGGGTTAGGGTTAGGGTTAGGGTTAGGGTTAGGGTTAGGGTTAGGGTAAGGGGGTTTTGCCATGGATCGTACCCGGTACGATCCTCTTTGACTCTAATAACTTTTGATTGGGTTAGGGGTTAGTGGTTTGTGTTAGGGTTAGTGGTTAGTGTCAGTGGTTAGTGTCAGTGGTTAGTGTCAGTGGTTAGTGTCAGTGGTTAGTGTCAGTGGTTAGGGTTAGGGTTAGGGTTAGGGTTAGGGTTAGGGTTAGGGTTAGGGTTAGGGTTAGGGTTAGGGTTAGGGTTAGGATAAGGGGGTTTTGCCATGGATCGTACCCGGTACGATCCTCTTTGACTCTAATAACTTTTGATTGGGTTAGGGGTTAGTGGTTTGTGTTAGGGTTAGTGGTTAGTGTCAGTGGTTAGTGTCAGTGGTTAGTGTCAGTGGTTAGTGTCAGTGGTTAGTGTCAGTGGTTAGGGTTAGGGTTAGGGTTAGGGTTAGGGTTAGGGTTAGGGTTAGGGTTAGGGTTAGGGTTAGGGTTAGGATAAGGGGGTTTTGCCATGGATCGTACCCGGTACGATCCTCTTTGACTCTAATAACTTTTGATTGGGTTAGGGGTTAGTGGTTTGTGTTAGGGTTAGTGGTTAGTGTCAGTGGTTAGTGTCAGTGGTTAGTGTCAGTGGTTAGTGTCAGTGGTTAGGGTTAGGGTTAGGGTTAGGGTTAGGGTTAGGGTTAGGGTTAGGGTTAGGATAAGGGGGTTTTGCCATGGATCGTACCCGGTACGATCCTCTTTGACTCTAATAACTTTTGATTGGGTTAGGGGTTAGTGGTTTGTGTTAGGGTTAGTGGTTAGTGTCAGTGGTTAGTGTCAGTGGTTAGTGTCAGTGGTTAGTGTCAGTGGTTAGTGTCAGTGGTTAGGGTTAGGGTTAGGGTTAGGGTTAGGGTTAGGGTTAGGGTTAGGGTTAGGGTTAGGGTTAGGATAAGGGGGTTTTGCCATGGATCGTACCCGGTACGATCCTCTTTGACTCTAATAACTTTTGATTGGGTTAGGGGTTAGTGGTTTGTGTTAGGGTTAGTGGTTAGTGTCAGTGGTTAGTGTCAGTGGTTAGTGTCAGTGGTTAGTGTCAGTGGTTAGTGTCAGTGGTTAGGGTTAGGGTTAGGGTTAGGGTTAGGGTTAGGGTTAGGGTTAGGGTTAGGGTTAGGATAAGGGGGTTTTGCCATGGATCGTACCCGGTACGATCCTCTTTGACTCTAATAACTTTTGATTGGGTTAGGGGTTAGTGGTTTGTGTTAGGGTTAGTGGTTAGTGTCAGTGGTTAGTGTCAGTGGTTAGTGTCAGTGGTTAGTGTCAGTGGTTAGTGTCAGTGGTTAGGGTTAGGGTTAGGGTTAGGGTTAGGGTTAGGGTTAGGGTTAGGGTTAGGATAAGGGGGTTTTGCCATGGATCGTACCCGGTACGATCCTCTTTGACTCTAATAACTTTTGATTGGGTTAGGGGTTAGTGGTTTGTGTTAGGGTTAGTGGTTAGTGTCAGTGGTTAGTGTCAGTGGTTAGTGTCAGTGGTTAGTGTCAGTGGTTAGTGTCAGTGGTTAGGGTTAGGGTTAGGGTTAGGGTTAGGGTTAGGGTTAGGGTTAGGGTTAGGGTTAGGATAAGGGGGTTTTGCCATGGATCGTACCCGGTACGATCCTCTTTGACTCTAATAACTTTTGATTGGGTTAGGGGTTAGTGGTTTGTGTTAGGGTTAGTGGTTAGTGTCAGTGGTTAGTGTCAGTGGTTAGTGTCAGTGGTTAGTGTCAGTGGTTAGTGTCAGTGGTTAGGGTTAGGGTTAGGGTTAGGGTTAGGGTTAGGGTTAGGGTTAGGGTTAGGGTTAGAGTTAGAGTTAGAGTTAGAGTTAAGTTTAGGGTTAGGGTTAGGGGTAGGGTTAGGGTTAGGGTTAGGGTTAGGGTTAGGGTTAGGGTTAGGGTTAGGGTTAGGGTTAGGGTTAGGTTAGGGTTAGGGTTAGGGTTAGGATAGGGGGTAATAACCAAGGATTAGACGCGTCTAATCCTCTCTTACTCCAATAACTTTTGATAGGAGGGTTAGGGGTTAGTGGTTTGTGTTAGGGTTAGTGGTTAGTGTCAGTGGTTTGTGTTAGGGTTAGTGGTTAGTGTCAGTGGTTAGTGTCAGTGGTTAGTGTCAGTGGTTAGGGTTAGAGGTTGGGGTTAGGGTTGGGGTTGGGCTTAGGGCTTAGGGTTTAGGGGTTAGGGTTAGGGTTAGGGTTAGGGTTAGGGTTAGGATAAGGGGGTTTTGCCATGGATCGTACCCGGTACGATCCTCTTTGACTCTAATAACTTTTGATTGGGTTAGGGGTTAGTGGTTTGTGTTAGGGTTAGTGGTTAGTGTCAGTGGTTAGTGTCAGTGGTTAGTGTCAGTGGTTAGTGTCAGTGGTTAGGGTTAGGGTTAGGGTTAGGGTTAGGGTTAGGATAGGGGGTAATAACCAAGGATTAGACGCGTCTAATCCTCT
>CM055211.1:10353449-10355949 GCA_029224185.1 Karalla daura
GGTTGGGCTTAGGGCTTAGGGTTTAGGGGTTAGGGTTAGGGTTAGGGTTAGGGTTAGGGTTAGGGTTAGGATAAGGGGGTTTTGCCATGGATCGTACCCGGTACGATCCTCTTTGACTCTAATAACTTTTGATTGGGTTAGGGGTTAGTGGTTTGTGTTAGGGTTAGTGGTTAGTGTCAGTGGTTAGTGTCAGTGGTTAGTGTCAGTGGTTAGGGTTAGGGTTAGGGTTAGGATAGGGGGTAATAACCAAGGATTAGACGCGTCTAATCCTCTCTTACTCCAATAACTTTTGATAGGAGGGTTAGGGGTTAGTGGTTTGTGTTAGGGTTAGTGGTTAGTGTCAGTGGTTTGTGTTAGGGTTAGTGGTTAGTGTCAGTGGTTAGTGTCAGTGGTTAGTGTCAGTGGTTAGGGTTAGAGGTTGGGGTTAGGGTTGGGGTTGGGCTTAGGGCTTAGGGTTTAGGGGTTAGGGTTAGGGTTAGGGTTAGGGTTAGGGATAAGGGGGTTTTGCCATGGATCGTACCCGGTACGATCCTCTTTGACTCTAATAACTTTTGATTGGGTTAGGGGTTAGTGGTTTGTGTTAGGGTTAGTGGTTAGTGTCAGTGGTTAGTGTCAGTGGTTAGTGTCAGTGGTTAGGGTTAGGGTTAGGGTTAGGGTTAGGATAGGGGGTAATAACCAAGGATTAGACGCGTCTAATCCTCTCTTACTCCAATAACTTTTGATAGGAGGGTTAGGGGTTAGTGGTTTGTGTTAGGGTTAGTGGTTAGTGTCAGTGGTTTGTGTTAGGGTTAGTGGTTAGTGTCAGTGGTTAGTGTCAGTGGTTAGTGTCAGTGGTTAGGGTTAGAGGTTGGGGTTAGGGTTGGGGTTGGGCTTAGGGCTTAGGGTTTAGGGGTTAGGGTTAGGGTTAGGGTTAGGGTTAGGGTTAGGATAAGGGGGTTTTGCCATGGATCGTACCCGGTACGATCCTCTTTGACTCTAATAACTTTTGATTGGGTTAGGGGTTAGTGGTTTGTGTTAGGGTTAGTGGTTAGTGTCAGTGGTTAGTGTCAGTGGTTAGTGTCAGTGGTTAGTGTCAGTGGTTAGTGTCAGTGGTTAGTGTCAGTGGTTAGTGTCAGTGGTTAGGGTTAGGGTTAGGGTTAGGGTTAGGGTTAGGGTTAGGGTTAGGGTTAGGGTTAGGGTTAGGGTTAGGGTAAGGGGGTTTTGCCATGGATCGTACCCGGTACGATCCTCTTTGACTCTAATAACTTTTGATTGGGTTAGGGGTTAGTGGTTTGTGTTAGGGTTAGTGGTTAGTGTCAGTGGTTAGTGTCAGTGGTTAGTGTCAGTGGTTAGTGTCAGTGGTTAGTGTCAGTGGTTAGGGTTAGGGTTAGGGTTAGGGTTAGGGTTAGGGTTAGGGTTAGGGTTAGGGTTAGGGTTAGGATAAGGGGGTTTTGCCATGGATCGTACCCGGTACGATCCTCTTTGACTCTAATAACTTTTGATTGGGTTAGGGGTTAGTGGTTTGTGTTAGGGTTAGTGGTTAGTGTCAGTGGTTAGTGTCAGTGGTTAGTGTCAGTGGTTAGTGTCAGTGGTTAGTGTCAGTGGTTAGGGTTAGGGTTAGGGTTAGGGTTAGGGTTAGGGTTAGGGTTAGGGTTAGGGTTAGGATAAGGGGGTTTTGCCATGGATCGTACCCGGTACGATCCTCTTTGACTCTAATAACTTTTGATTGGGTTAGGGGTTAGTGGTTTGTGTTAGGGTTAGTGGTTAGTGTCAGTGGTTAGTGTCAGTGGTTAGTGTCAGTGGTTAGTGTCAGTGGTTAGGGTTAGGGTTAGGGTTAGGGTTAGGGTTAGGGTTAGGGTTAGGGTTAGGGTTAGGATAAGGGGGTTTTGCCATGGATCGTACCCGGTACGATCCTCTTTGACTCTAATAACTTTTGATTGGGTTAGGGGTTAGTGGTTTGTGTTAGGGTTAGTGGTTAGTGTCAGTGGTTAGTGTCAGTGGTTAGTGTCAGTGGTTAGTGTCAGTGGTTAGGGTTAGGGTTAGGGTTAGGGTTAGGGTTAGGGTTAGGGTTAGGGTTAGGGTTAGGGTTAGGATAAGGGGGTTTTGCCATGGATCGTACCCGGTACGATCCTCTTTGACTCTAATAACTTTTGATTGGGTTAGGGGTTAGTGGTTTGTGTTAGGGTTAGTGGTTAGTGTCAGTGGTTAGTGTCAGTGGTTAGTGTCAGTGGTTAGTGTCAGTGGTTAGTGTCAGTGGTTAGGGTTAGGGTTAGGGTTAGGGTTAGGGTTAGGGTTAGGGTTAGGGTTAGGGTTAGGGTTAGGATAAGGGGGTTTTGCCATGGATCGTACCCGGTACGATCCTCTTTGACTCTAATAACTTTTGATTGGGTTAGGGGTTAGTGGTTTGTGTTAGGGTTAGTGGTTAGTGTCAGTGGTTAGTGTCAGTGGTTAGTGTCAGTGGTTAGTGTCAGTGGTTAGTGTCAGTGGTTAGGGTTAGGGTTAGGGTTAGGGTTAGGGTTAG
>CM055211.1:10365949-10368449 GCA_029224185.1 Karalla daura
GGGTTAGGGTTAGGGTTAGGGTTAGGGTTAGGGTTAGGGTTAGGGTTAGGGTTAGGGTTAGGGTTAGGGTTAGGGTTAGGGTTAGGGTTAGGGTTAGGGTTAGGGTTAGGGTTAGGGTTAGGGTTAGGGTTAGGGTTAGGGTTAGGGTTAGGGTTAGGGTTAGGGTTAGGGTTAGGGTTAGGGTTAGGGTTAGGGTTAGGGTTAGGGTTAGGGTTAGGGTTAGGGTTAGGGTTAGGGTTAGGGTTAGGGTTAGGGTTAGGGTTAGGGTTAGGGTTAGGGTTAGGGTTAGGGTTAGGGTTAGGGTTAGGGTTAGGGTTAGGGTTAGGGTTAGGGTTAGGGTTAGGGTTAGGGTTAGGGTTAGGGTTAGGGTTAGGGTTAGGGTTAGGGTTAGGGTTAGGGTTAGGGTTAGGGTTAGGGTTAGGGTTAGGGTTAGGGTTAGGGTTAGGGTTAGGGTTAGGGTTAGGGTTAGGGTTAGGGTTAGGGTTAGGGTTAGGGTTAGGGTTAGGGTTAGGGTTAGGGTTAGGGTTAGGGTTAGGGTTAGGGTTAGGGTTAGGGTTAGGGTTAGGGTTAGGGTTAGGGTTAGGGTTAGGGTTAGGGTTAGGGTTAGGGTTAGGGTTAGGGTTAGGGTTAGGGTTAGGGTTAGGGTTAGGGTTAGGGTTAGGGTTAGGGTTAGGGTTAGGGTTAGGGTTAGGGTTAGGGTTAGGGTTAGGGTTAGGGTTAGGGTTAGGGTTAGGGTTAGGGTTAGGGTTAGGGTTAGGGTTAGGGTTAGGGTTAGGGTTAGGGTTAGGGTTAGGGTTAGGGTTAGGGTTAGGGTTAGGGTTAGGGTTAGGGTTAGGGTTAGGGTTAGGGTTAGGGTTAGGGTTAGGGTTAGGGTTAGGGTTAGGGTTAGGGTTAGGGTTAGGGTTAGGGTTAGGGTTAGGGTTAGGGTTAGGGTTAGGGTTAGGGTTAGGGTTAGGGTTAGGGTTAGGGTTAGGGTTAGGGTTAGGGTTAGGGTTAGGGTTAGGGTTAGGGTTAGGGTTAGGGTTAGGGTTAGGGTTAGGGTTAGGGTTAGGGTTAGGGTTAGGGTTAGGGTTAGGGTTAGGGTTAGGGTTAGGGTTAGGGTTAGGGTTAGGGTTAGGGTTAGGGTTAGGGTTAGGGTTAGGGTTAGGGTTAGGGTTAGGGTTAGGGTTAGGGTTAGGGTTAGGGTTAGGGTTAGGGTTAGGGTTAGGGTTAGGGTTAGGGTTAGGGTTAGGGTTAGGGTTAGGGTTAGGGTTAGGGTTAGGGTTAGGGTTAGGGTTAGGGTTAGGGTTAGGGTTAGGGTTAGGGTTAGGGTTAGGGTTAGGGTTAGGGTTAGGGTTAGGGTTAGGGTTAGGGTTAGGGTTAGGGTTAGGGTTAGGGTTAGGGTTAGGGTTAGGGTTAGGGTTAGGGTTAGGGTTAGGGTTAGGGTTAGGGTTAGGGTTAGGGTTAGGGTTAGGGTTAGGGTTAGGGTTAGGGTTAGGGTTAGGGTTAGGGTTAGGGTTAGGGTTAGGGTTAGGGTTAGGGTTAGGGTTAGGGTTAGGGTTAGGGTTAGGGTTAGGGTTAGGGTTAGGGTTAGGGTTAGGGTTAGGGTTAGGGTTAGGGTTAGGGTTAGGGTTAGGGTTAGGGTTAGGGTTAGGGTTAGGGTTAGGGTTAGGGTTAGGGTTAGGGTTAGGGTTAGGGTTAGGGTTAGGGTTAGGGTTAGGGTTAGGGTTAGGGTTAGGGTTAGGGTTAGGGTTAGGGTTAGGGTTAGGGTTAGGGTTAGGGTTAGGGTTAGGGTTAGGGTTAGGGTTAGGGTTAGGGTTAGGGTTAGGGTTAGGGTTAGGGTTAGGGTTAGGGTTAGGGTTAGGGTTAGGGTTAGGGTTAGGGTTAGGGTTAGGGTTAGGGTTAGGGTTAGGGTTAGGGTTAGGGTTAGGGTTAGGGTTAGGGTTAGGGTTAGGGTTAGGGTTAGGGTTAGGGTTAGGGTTAGGGTTAGGGTTAGGGTTAGGGTTAGGGTTAGGGTTAGGGTTAGGGTTAGGGTTAGGGTTAGGGTTAGGGTTAGGGTTAGGGTTAGGGTTAGGGTTAGGGTTAGGGTTAGGGTTAGGGTTAGGGTTAGGGTTAGGGTTAGGGTTAGGGTTAGGGTTAGGGTTAGGGTTAGGGTTAGGGTTAGGGTTAGGGTTAGGGTTAGGGTTAGGGTTAGGGTTAGGGTTAGGGTTAGGGTTAGGGTTAGGGTTAGGGTTAGGGTTAGGGTTAGGGTTAGGGTTAGGGTTAGGGTTAGGGTTAGGGTTAGGGTTAGGGTTAGGGTTAGGGTTAGGGTTAGGGTTAGGGTTAGGGTTAGGGTTAGGGTTAGGGTTAGGGTTAGGGTTAGGGTTAGGGTTAGGGTTAGGGTTAGGGTTAGGGTTAGGGTTAGGGTTAGGGTTAGGGTTAGGGTTAGGGTTAGGGTTAGGGTTAGGGTTAGGGTTAGGGTTAGGGTTAGGGTTAGGGTTAGGGTTAGGGTTAGGGTTAGGGTTAGGGTTAGGGTTAGGGT
>CM055211.1:10380949-10382230 GCA_029224185.1 Karalla daura
CCCTAACCACTGACACTAACCACTGACACTAACCACTGACACTAACCACTGACACTAACCACTGACACTAACCACTAACCCTAACACAAACCACTAACCCCTAACCCAATCAAAAGTTATTAGAGTCAAAGAGGATCGTACCGGGTACGATCCATGGCAAAAACCCCCCTTACCCTAACCCTAACCCTAACCCTAACCCTAACCCTAACCCTAACCCTAACCCTAACCCTAACCCTAACCCTAACCACTGACACTAACCACTGACACTAACCACTGACACTAACCACTGACACTAACCACTGACACTAACCACTGACACTAACCACTGACACTAACCACTAACCCTAACACAAACCACTAACCCCTAACCCAATCAAAAGTTATTAGAGTCAAAGAGGATCGTACCGGGTACGATCCATGGCAAAACCCCCTTATCCTAACCCTAACCCTAACCCTAACCCTAACCCTAACCCCTAAACCTAAGCCCTAAGCCCAACCCCAACCCTAACCCCAACCTCTAACCCTAACCACTGACACTAACCACTGACACTAACCACTGACACTAACCACTAACCCTAACACAAACCACTGACACTAACCACTAACCCTAACACAAACCACTAACCCCTAACCCTCCTATCAAAAGTTATTGGAGTAAGAGAGGATTAGAACGCGTCTAATCCTTGGTTATTACCCCCTATCCTAACCCTAACCCCTAACCCTAACCCTAACCACTGACACTAACCACTGACACTAACCACTGACACTAACCACTAACCCTAACACAAACCACTAACCCCTAACCCAATCAAAAGTTATTAGAGTCAAAGAGGATCGTACCGGGTACGATCCATGGCAAAACCCCCTTATCCCTAACCCTAACCCTAACCCTAACCCTAACCCCTAAACCCTAAGCCCTAAGCCCAACCCCAACCCTAACCCCAACCTCTAACCCTAACCACTGACACTAACCACTGACACTAACCACTGACACTAACCACTAACCCTAACACAAACCACTGACACTAACCACTAACCCTAACACAAACCACTAACCCCTAACCCTCCTATCAAAAGTTATTGGAGTAAGAGAGGATTAGACGCGTCTAATCCTTGGTTATTACCCCCCTATCCTAACCCTAACCCTAACCCTAACCACTGACACTAACCACTGACACTAACCACTGACACTAACCACTAACCCTAACACAAAACCACTAACCCCTAACCCAATCAAAAGTTATTAGAGTCAAAGAGGATCGTACCGGGTACGATCCATGG